>OVAQ01000144.1:0-36065 GCA_900406345.1 Erysimum cheiri
TTATTTTGCACATGAGATTTCTGACTCTTCCTGTCTGATTCTTTTGTTGCCTTAGCATATGATCTCTTGAATACGGATAGGAACAATTTCAATGTGCACATCTGGTATAATTCAACATACAAGGACGATTCAGTAAATAGTCCTACAAAGTTGGTCCGAGTTCCCCGATCAGTCAATTTGGTAAGAAAACAACAATATACTCAAGATATCCTCATCATTGCATTCTCAATATGCCTTTTTACCATGTGGGACTGCTTTCTTGATTGAACTGATGCTTACACTTTGCCAAACTGCAGGTGTCAAATGCTTACCTTCAATTTCTACAAGGCTCGGGGACAAGAATGTTATTCGAATATGTCAAAGAAATGCCTAAGCCAGAAACAAGACTTCGTCTGGACATTGCGTCTCTAATTGGCCCCCTTTTCTTCTCATGGGTCATCCTTCTTCTGTTCCCTGTAAGTTTTCTTTCAATAGACTACTTTAGGCTTTATATCACAAATTTTCACCCTGATGTATAGTGAACTATATAAAAGTTCTGCCTTCTCCCAGCGTAAGATATGATATTCATATTCAGAGTCATTTGTTTTCAGGTGATCTTGTCGTCATTAGTGTATGAGAAACAGCAACATCTAAGAATTATAATGAAAATGCATGGGCTAGGAGATGGTCCATATTGGATGATTTCCTATGCCTATTTTCTTACCATATCTGTGGTATACGTTATATGTCTGATGATATTCGGGTCAGCAATAGGTAATTGAAGCCTTTCTGTCAGTGTATTTCTTTTACGTTACATTTTTATAGTTGCTGCTTCCCTGCAGGACTGAATTTCTTTCGGCTTAATGACTACAGCCTCCAGTTCATATTCTATTTTCTCTACGTAAATCTGCAAATTGCCCTTGCCTTTCTAGTTTCTTCAGTATTTTCAAACGTCAAGACAACAACAGGTATTAACATAGTGCTTCCTGAATTTTCTCAAGCACAGGTTGGCGTTTTAAGGAATTAATGGGCTTTTTCATGTCTAAATTATAGTTTCTGCTTACATTTACGTGTTTGGATCTGGACTTATGGGTTCGTTTCTACTCAACTTTCTGATTAATGATACATCATTTCCTAGTAAGTTATTATGATTAATTTGAAGAATGATATTCATTACACGGTTACACTTGTTTATGTGTTTATTCTTACAACTGACCATGATTGCAAATCAATTATACTTTTTTCAGGAGGCTGGATTATTGTCTTGGAGTTATATCCTGGCTTCTCCTTATACCGGGGGCTGTATGAATTCGCACAATTTGCATTCCGCGGAAACTTGAGAGGGGGAGATGGGATGAAGTGGAAAGATTTCAGTGATAGTGCAATGGATGATGTTTTTTACATCATTATCGTTGAGTGGTTTGTTGCACTCATTGCAGCATACTATATTGATAAGATTTCTTCATCCGGAAAAGACCCGTTGTTCTTCTTGCAAAACCCTTTCAAGAAATCTCCTTCTTTGCGAAGGCCTAGTTTGCAGAGGCAAGGCTCCAAAGTCTCTGTTGAAATGGAAAAACCAGATGTGACTCAGGAGGTATGACAAAAGGCTTTACAATGTATTCGACGTTCTGGATAATTCTTGTTCTGATCAAAGAATTGTTCAAATCAGAGAGAAAAAGTCGAGCAGTTGATGCTTGAGTCGAGCACAAGCCATGCCATTGTATGTGACAACCTGAAGAAGGTGTATCCTGGTAGGGATGGGAACCCGCCTAAATTGGCAGTTCGTGGGTTATCTCTCGCTGTGCCTTCAGGAGAATGCTTTGGCATGTTAGGTCCCAATGGTGCTGGCAAGACCTCCTTCATCAATATGGTCAGTACCCAAATAAAAAAAATCTTTTGTGCTCAGTAGAGCTTAGCTTTTAATATCATTGCTGATCGACAAACTCTGTCTAGAAAAGAACTATATAGCGTTACTAATTTGTACTGTATTTTCCTGGCCAGATGACTGGGCTCCTGAAACCTACATCTGGGACAGGGCTTGTTCAGGGTTTGGATATATGCAATGATATGGACAGAGTATACACCAGCATGGGCGTATGCCCACAGCACGAGTAAGTAATTAAATTCTTGTAATGCATTTCATTTTGTTCTTCTCCAAGAAAGCACAAATAAACAGTTTTTGACTGTTCCACTATAATTGTTTAATCATTAATTCTCTTATTGTCCAGCTTGCTCTGGGAAACACTGACAGGAAGAGAACATCTGCTGTTTTATGGGAGACTTAAGAATCTCAAAGGCTCTGATCTCAACCAAGTATGTTATCAATCTTACCTCTCTTCAGTATTACTCCAAAAGTTATCAAAACGTCAATTTCATGGTTTCTCAATCTATATTTCTCAACATTATTTATCTTGCATTAGGCTGTGGAAGAAAGTCTTAAGAATGTCAACCTTTTCCATGGAGGAGTTGCCGACAAACCTGCCGGGCAATACAGCGGAGGTATGAAAAGGCGGCTAAGCGTAGCCATTTCACTTATCGGGAATCCTAAGGTACACCACTGTCTGAGAATCCCTTGTTCCCTTATGCTTAGTAACCCTTGACCTTTATAAATAGTACACCTAGAAAGTTGAGCTCTTTGCAGCTTAACCAATTCGTTCTCATTTTCTTTTACCTTTGAAGGTGGTTTATATGGATGAGCCAAGCACAGGACTTGATCCTGCCTCGAGAAAGAACCTATGGACTGTCATCAAGCGTGCTAAAGAAAACACTGCGATAATCCTCACAACCCACTCAATGGAAGAAGCAGAATTTCTATGTGACCGATTAGGTATTTTTGTGGACGGAGGCTTGCAATGCATTGGCAACCCAAAAGAGCTGAAGGGAAGGTACGGTGGATCTTATGTGTTTACGATGACAACATCTTCAGAACATGAGCAAAACGTGGAGAAGCTGATTAAAGATGTCTCCCCAAACGCCAAGAGGATATATCACATCGCAGGGACTCAGAAGTTTGAGCTTCCAAAGGAGGAGGTTCGGATTTCAGAAGTGTTTCAGGCGGTGGAGAAGGCGAAGAGCAACTTCACGGTGTTTGCTTGGGGACTCGCGGACACAACTCTTGAAGATGTCTTCATCAAGGTTGCGAGAACTGGTCAGGCCTTTAATGTCTTCTCTTGACCTTCTTAGATTCATACGTCCATGAGTTGTCCAATGTCAATATTTTTTAATATTGCTACCAAATGATGCAAAGTTGGTGTTTATAAGATTACATGTTACTTGAAATATGAAACAAATTCGTGAATTTTCAATATACTTCAAACGATTATTAAAGCTAATGAAGCAGAGAGCGAACACAACAAGTGAAGGCCGATTGTTGATGTTTTTTACCATATGAAGGCCGATTGTTCGCAATGTCATAGCCATTGGTTTTACTCTGTTTCGGATTTCATATATCAGTAAAAGTTGGGATTAATCTGAGTTCCTAAGAAAAACCTAAACTGTGGCTATAAACCCATATTTTCTAAAGTGTGGTAATAGTTCAGAAAAAAAAAAAAAAAACCAAATTTATCTTATTATATTGATATTTGTATAGGTTTTGGTAGAGAGTACATTTCTTAGGTGAGTGATGCAAGGAATACTACTATTACTTGACCTACACGATATAACTTTCAAGAAAATACAGTGCCATTGTCCAATACCTGTATGCCACATAATTAACGTGTACAGTTAAAGTGTTATCTCTTGATTCTTGATATCTTTGGTAATTAATAGTCATAAGCTACTAGATTAGTATGCCATTGTTTATATGTAAATCTAAGAAAACATTTTAGAGATTTCAGAAACAATTAATCGACTCCATCAATTCTTCTTACATTCTCTGTGATGGCGGATTTGAGTCCTGCAAGTTTCTTGACTCAAGCCGACGCTTTATTCAGGAAGAATTTAGTTTTCCAGGTTTCAATACACTTTTAATAACTAAAACGGCTAAAACAGAGTAAAAAAACTTACATTGAGGTTTTGTTGCCTTTTATTCTTTGATGCAGAAACGGAACATATGGAGCAATATACGACTCATCACTATCCCTTTCTTCCTCTGTCTACTTCTCCTTGTTATTCAAATGCTCTTCGATACTCAATTCAACGACGTCCATGGCCAATGTGGCTGCAAAGAGAAAACTTGCGATGTAAGGTATTCGACTTCAGAGCAAGCAGCGTTTTGTGCCATTCCTAATCCACCACAGTGGACTCCATTACTTCAAATCCCGGCTCCTCAATACCGAGCTGCGACCCCATTCCCGAGCCATTCTTCGCCTGCAACTTTTCTCTTCACCGGGAATAATCAGTCGCTCGGAAAAAGTATAAACCCTATCTATCTACTCCTATGGAAAATGAGTATTTATAATTTCTTCTCTTTGATGTTCAATATTTTTTTTGTTTTAACCAGTTCTAATGGGAAATATGTATAGCAATTCATCTGAATTTGATGGAAATTTAGCCAATTATGTCTTGGTAAGTTCATTAAACAATGTTACATCTTGAATATGCTTTTGTGTTTTCTCATTCTCTGACTTTATGATCTATATGCAGGGCTCATCATCGTTGCCTGCATACACAAATTATATGGACTCTGCTTTCATCTCAGATCTCCCAATCTACAACATCCAACATGAATGCTCACCAAACTCTTCTTTCTCAATCTTAATTAACCAATCCCCTCTTGCTTTCCCTAAAGGTATAACAAAATGACAATTTACAATCCAATAATCTTAGTTATATACAAGTATGCTTTTAAGAACAGAGGATTTCTTTCTTGTTTCTAGAGGTAAACTGTGTCCAAGGCTTAACTATGTGGCGGAATAGTTCTTCCGATGTGAACATCGAGCTTTTTAAGGGTTACCGAAAAGGAAATCCAGAAGAGAAGATCAATGAGTTTGCTGCAGGTCTCTCATCATCATCACATCTCACTTCTTGAAAACAGTGTTGTGTGTGTGTGTTAACTTTCCACTTTATAGCTTTTGATTTTCAGAACACAAATGGGAACAACCTCAATGTTTGTGTTTGGTATAACTCCACCTACAAGAACGATACAGTGATTCGACCTATGGCTCTGATTCGAGTCCCTCGCTTAGTTAATCTGGTGCATTTTCTTCTTAAGCCTTTACTCAAACATAGATGCTATCATTTACTACACAATCTTGAGTTCATATTTGTTTTTGTCTGTAACGTTCAGGCATCTAATGGATATCTTGAGTTCCTAAGAGGTTCTGAGACAAAGATACTCTTTGAATATGTCAAAGAAATGCCTAAACCAGAGACTAAATTGAGCCTAGACATCGCCTCTCTAATTGGTCCACTCTTCTTCACATGGGTTATTTTGTTGTTATTTCCTGTAAGTCTTTAGATTTTCTCAATGAAACATTTTAAAAACATTCCCCATCTCGGCTTTAATCGCAGTTTTCCTCTGGATCATATTATAGGTGATCTTAACAACACTGGTCTATGAGAAACAACAGAGGTTAAGAATCATGATGAAAATGCATGGACTTGGCGATGCTCCTTACTGGATAGTTTCATACACTTATTTTCTTATAATATCGATTCTATACATGTTGTGCTTCGCGATATTTGGTTCAGCCATCGGTAATAATAACACAAAACTCTATCCACTTTGCTAATATATGATACCTCCAAATCTTTTTTACGTTCTTTATCAGTTCTTGATGCTTTTAAATTTTCTGTAGGGTTAAACTTCTTCAGGCTTAATGACTATAGTATCCAACTTGTGTTCTTCCTGATATGCATAAATCTTCAAATATCAGTCGCTTTTTTAGCCTCTGCAATGTTTTCAGATGTTAAAACTGCTACAGGTACTGTATCATGGCGGTTTTTGTTCAAGATTCGTCAAAATAATGATGATCAGAATTGTTACATTTTCATTTGAAATTTCAGTTATAGCATACATATACGTCTTTGGAACCGGGCTCCTAGGAATCTTTCTTTTTCAGTTCTTCTTGGAAGATCCTCTCTTCCCAAGTAAGTTCTTAAACCTTAATCAAACCTTTTTGCTAGATTGATTATGATATATGTGATTTTTCTCTAGGTGGATGGATAATTGCAATGGAGTTATATCCTGGATTTTCTTTGTACCGCGGGCTATATGAGTTATCACAATCTGCGTTTGCGGGAGATTACCGCGGGGTTGACGGAATGAGATGGAGAGATTTTGAGAATGGAATGCAAGAAGTTACTTGTATCATGCTCATTGAGTGGCTGTTACTGCTTGTTGCAGCATATTACATTGATCAAATCACTTACTCAAGGAAGAATCCGTTGTTCTTCCTCCCACGAAGCTCTTCAAAGAAGAAACAACATCACTTCTCTCAGAGCCAAAGTTCCAAAGTTGTCGTTGAAATGGAAAAATCAGATGTGTGTCAAGAGGTAAAGAAAGAGACAAGTTCAACTTCAGCTTCAGTATTGACAAGTAGAGTAAGATTTGTATGCATTTTTGTTTGGTTTCAGAGGGAGAAAGTAGAGCAGTATCTACTCGAATCAACCGGAAACTGCGCGGTTTTATGCAATAATCTGAAGAAGGTGTACTCAGGTAAGGATGGGAATCCTCAGAAACTCGCGGTAAGAGGATTATCTCTTGCTTTACTTCAAGGAGAATGTTTTGGCATGCTTGGTCCTAATGGAGCAGGCAAAACTTCTTTCATCAACATGGTCCGTTAATATTATATCTATTGATCCTTTGGCTAATAAATTCAACTGTTAATGAGTCAATCTCGCATCTTCTGGTCAACAACCTCTTTGGCATTCTAATGTTCTGTGTAGATGACAGGAATCATCAAACCATCGTCTGGCACAGCATTTGTCCAAGGTCTTGACATACTAACTGATATGGACCGGATATATACAACAATTGGAGTCTGTCCACAACATGAGTATAAATATAACCTCTGTTTCTTTCTTTACTTTGAGACTGCCCTGTTTCTAAGTTCATTTCATTGAATTTTCTGCAGTCTCCTGTGGGAGAAATTGAGTGGAAGGGAACATCTATTGTTTTATGGAAGGCTCAAGAATCTTAAAGGGCTTGTCTTAACACAAGTAAGTTAATGTGTTAACGTGAATGGTTTGTTAATGACTTATGTATAAAAGCAAAAACTGATGAGTTTTTCTCGGGTTTTAGGCTGTCGAAGAGTCGCTTCGCAGTGTCAACCTTTTCCATGGAGGGAATGGTGACAAACAAGTCGGTAAATACAGCGGAGGAATGAAGAGGCGGCTCAGCGTCGCGATTTCTCTTATAGGAAGCCCCAAAGTAAGTTGAAAATTCTTATATATCTAAGATCTATGATATGACATTTTAACTTGTTATATGTAATAATAAGTCTTTTGAGGAAATTTGTTAAGGTTATTTACATGGATGAGCCTAGTACAGGGCTTGATCCAGCCTCGAGGAAGAGTTTATGGGATGTAGTGAAACGAGCTAAGCGAAAAGGAGCCATAATACTCACCAGTAGAGTCATCTAGCTTCTTATCTCCTTTTTGCTCTGCCTCATAATGTCTTCATACAAAAAATCAGACTTGAGCTTTCTTCTTATGTTTCAGCACATTCAATGGAAGAAGCTGAAGTTTTATGTGATCGTCTTGGAATCTTTGTTGATGGTAGTTTGCAATGCATAGGCAATCCAAAAGAGGTAAAACTAAAGGACATCTTATATACTTAAATCGTTGAAAACAGAGAATAACTGTATTAACGACCAATGTTCAAAACATGAACTTAACCCAAATAATGTATTGAAGAAATTCATCATAAAATCAAAAGAAGAAAGCTTTAACTGAAACATTAATGACAGTTGAAGGGTCGATATGGAGGGTCCTATGTATTGACTGTGACAACCTCAGAGGAACACGAACAAGAAGTGGAGCAATTAGTGCATAACATCTCTGTGAATGCGAAGAAGATATATCGAACCGCGGGGACTCAGAAGTTTGAGCTGCCAAAGCAAGAGGTGAAGATTGCTGAGGTGTTTCAGGCAGTGGAGAAAGCGAAGACGATGTTTCCGGTGGTTGCTTGGGGACTGGCAGACACAACTCTTGAAGATGTCTTTGTAAAGGTTGCTCAAACTTGTTAAATTAACAACTCTTTCAATGTTTTCTCTAGATCAAACCAAATTAAAAACTAAAATTAAAATGAGATTCAAAGTAAAGCACTAGTAGACTTGTACGTACAATCAAGACAGAAACTCACTCATTTATTAGAGAATATATATGTAGAGTTTTTTTTTTTCTTTTTTTTTTTAACACAGAATATGTAGGCTTCCGTTTGGAAAGCAGGGTTACTTCCACTTCTTCATCGGAATTGTGTTCAATTCCTTTTATTTGTTTCATCGGTTGTATTTGAATATATGTAAGCTTCCGTTTGGAAAGCAGGGTTACTTCCACTTCTTCATCGGAATTGTGTTCAATTCCCTTTATTTGTTTCATCGGTTGTATTTGAATGGTTCCATGTATCATGTAAACTCTTCTGATTAATATAATTGATTTGTCGTGTTAAAAAAAAAAAAACGGTGATTATTACAATGTTTACATGTCTCGTAAATTGTGCAAATTTGTACATATATGCACAAACAACAAAATTAGTATAATAATACTAGTAGTAGTATTTTTTATCTTGTCAACTAGGATTATAACTAAAGGAACAAATTTTATATTTCGAATTATTAAATCGACATATGATTCATTTTGTCGTTGTAGATAATTTTGATGTGACACTTCTAAGATTCTCAATTATATTATTCACTTACATTTTTGCTGTCTAAATGAATTTAAAAAAAAAAACAAAACAAAAAGAATTTTTCATTAAAAAATTGTAATCTATGTTACTCCTCTTGGCTTGTACAAGAAATAAGACAAAATTTCAGCACTCCAAAATATATGGCACATGAAAATGGTCTATACTATGAATAGAGGTGACTAATAGGCAAAGATTAAGTTCTATCTATCGACAAACAATTAGACTAAATGACCCGGTAACTCCGTGAGAAGGGGTGCGGAAGTTTAGACTAGTTAGTTTCCGTGAGAATGATAAAAATCTATCTTACACATCATCAATACATCAACATCATTTATTTCTATAAATAGTTAATACGAACTTTCTATTCAAAAAAGGGTAACGATGATCATTTATTCCACAAATAATAACGAGTCTCTTATCTCCCTTTATTCTCGCTTTCATAACTCTGCTTTTCCCTCATCTTATTCCTATGCTTGCATTTTCTACTTTTCTACCTTTGCTTTTTCGATCAAACTCTAAATTACTACTATATGTCAAATCTTCTTTTTAAAGGAAAAAGTAAATAATGGGACAAATTACTTTTGGGAAACTTTTGGAAGAGTGGCTCATAGGATTGCAGGAGCTAAGTTCAATTAGTAGAAATCAAATGTACAAAATAAGACCTATAAGAGAATTAGCGAAACTATTCAATGTCTATTTGTTAATTTATTTATCAACAAAATGGTTAAAATTTTCAACCAGTGGTTTCCAAATGGAAACTAATTTACTTGTCAAAAAACTACAACAAGATAATTAGCATGAATTAAATTCAAGATATTTTACCCATTGGAAGAGAGAAAGATCAAGAACGACTTTTTGCAAGTGGTCCATTGATCAAAGCATTTAAGAATGGGACACTGTTAGTGTTCTTGGGAGCACGCACACCGCCACACATACCAAAACTCAATGAAAAGACAAAAGAACAAAAAAAGTAAAAGTAGAAAAAAATCGAGAACTATTTTATTGAAAAGTCGTAAAATAAAAAGTCGAGCTACATTTATCTTCTAAAGTCTTTAGTTTTTTGGGTCAAATTATCTTCTAAATACATTTCCAAACAAGAAAAAGAAAATTCATATCTCATAAGTTGGAGATGATAATATCTTAAATTCCTAATAATATGAGGCCCTAATAAAAAGCCTCTCTTAATATAAATAGGATACAAATCCATACACAGTTACAAGAAGATAGATCCAAACTTTCTCTCTCTCTCTCTCCATTTTTCTCTGCTTGATCTGCAAAAAATGGCGAAGTCATTGTCGTTACACGTTGTGGGTGCGTCTGTTTTGATGGTGTTGTTATGTTGTTGTGTTAATTACAGTCTGTGTAAAGAGATCAAAACATATAAGCTCACCAGAGGAAGCTTGAGTGTTACCTTCACTAACTATGGTGCTGTCATGACCTCTCTTCTCCTTCCTGACAGAAATGGTCTCTTTCTCTCCTCTCTCTCTCTCTTCTCTTCTCTTTTTCTGATTTTACTGTTTCAAATCTCATTTTATTTAATTATTCTATGGATTCAGGTAAACAAGACGATGTTGTTCTTGGATTTGATACTGTTGATGGTTACAAGGTAATTTCTTTTCTTTTTTCCCTCTAATCTGAAATTTAATTTATCTTAAACTTTTTCTTACATTATTTTGGTTTGGATAGAACTCATGGCTTTAAAAGCATCGCCGTTTCTAAGATTGTCACGTTTATTCAATATGCACTTTATAAGAAAGATAATATTTTATAATCTGACGTCCCACGTAATGTTAGGCGTTATTGTTAGGAATTAATAAATTGAATTCAATATACTATAATTTTCGGTTTTGGATTTTTTTTGTAGAATGATACAACTTATTTTGGAGCAATTGTGGGAAGAGTGGCGAATAGAATAGGAGGTGCTAAGTTCATGTTGAATGGTCAATTGTACAAAATCGATGCCAACGAAGGCCATAACACTCTCCATGGTAACTTATTCACTAGTGTACTTAATAATTCTTTTATCGATTTCATTCAACCATTTCGAAATTCATATATGATGTTATTAATGGATTTTGATTAAAAAAAAAAATCAGGTGGTACAAAGGGATTTAGTGATGTGATTTGGTCAGTCCAAAAGTATGATCCTAATAGTCACATTACTTTCAAATACGATAGCTTCGACGGTGAAGAAGGTAAAAATACTCTGCATAAAAACTACTCTCTTTAATTTACCAAAAGATATTACTCTCCCTGTAATTTTTTAAATTTGATAGGTTTTCCCGGAAACGTGACGGTGAAAGTGACGTACATGTTGATCGGAGAAAACAAACTCGCTGTAAAAATGGAAGCAAAGCCACTCAACAAACCAACACCAATCAACTTAGCTCTCCACACATACTGGAACCTCCACAGCCACAACTCCGGCGACATCCTCTCCCACAAAATCCAACTCCTCGCCGGAAAAATCACTCCCGTCGACGACAAACTCATCCCCACCGGCGAAATCACCTCAATCAACGGAACTCCTTACGATTTCCTCGAGCCTCGCGAGATCGGAAGCCGGATCCACGAATTACCCAGCGGTTACGACATCAATTACGTGATCGACGGACCAATCGGGAAACATCTGAGGAAAACGGCGGTTGTTTCGGAGGCAGTTACAGGGAGGAAGATGGAGCTGTGGACGAATCAGCCTGGTGTTCAGTTCTACACGAGTAATATGCTGACACGTGTCGTCGGAAAAGGTGAAGCGGTGTATGAGAAATACGCAGGCATGTGTTTGGAGACGCAGGGGTTCCCAGATTCCGTCAATCACAATAATTTTCCGTCGCAGATTGTGAATCCTGGCGACTCTTATTTGCATGTTATGCTCTTCAGATTCACTGCTCACTGATTCGGGTCGGGTCGGGTTTTTAGGGTTTAATCTTTCCGATTAATAATTTGGGTCTCCATTTTATTCGGTGAAACTCACCTTTTCTTCTTGTAGATGAATAATTCGCGGACTTCGTCGTAATATGCCAATAAATTATGACTTTTGCCGCAAATTCATTTGTTAATATTTCAAATTCTTAAACAAAAAAAGAAAGAAAGGATCAATTAGAATTTTATCTGTACACACAATAACAAAAGTCTATGAACTTCAGGAGACTTGTCTGTTTGTTTCTCGATCGGTGGTCCAATTTCCAAATTGTTAAAAAGATTATTTTCACAAGAAAATTCTAGATTTCAGGAGTTATTCAAGACGAAAACATAAAGGGTTTCAGGATTTTTTTAATGCACTAAGGAGCAGAGTTGGTAGTGGGGGGCTTCTTGAACTCGATTTTGTCGACTTTAACCTCTCCATCGATTAGCTCATAGACATAAACCACAGCTCGAAAACCATCGATATCCATGAGAACAAAGCTTGGATTAACATCTTGGTTTATGCTGCTATAAGCTCCGGTTGCGGATCCTGGGTTTATCACCACTCCTCCCTCGTGTTTGTAGGCTGTGAACTGGTGGGTATGGCCTGTTACAAGTATGTCCACGCCAAGTTGTCTCTGAAGCATTGCAAGTGAGTCTAGATCACCCCATGGGATCACCTGTACCACAAATAGAGAAGCTCTTTCTCACACCATTGCAAAATAAGTTCTTTAACTTAAACTAACCATTGCCTCCTACGTAACATGGAAGAGCTAGAAAACCAATTTTCATGACGACAAGACGTGGATAAATAGGAAAACAAATCTAAAGGAGGCATTCTCTTTTATAATTTAGTCTAAAACATTGACATAGAAAATCAACGGTGCTGAAAGTTTTTAAAACCTAGACTTTTCCGTTTACTAATCTCCAACAGTTTTTTTTTTTGTCATAAATAGAAAAGGTAAGTGCAGTTTAGATGCATCTTAAATGAAAGCAATTTTATCAATGTTACCATATGAAAATCTAAAGTTTTTGTCAGTAAGAGCATGATACATTATCATGCAAATAGCAGTAAGCGAGCACACTCTAAGACTAACTGGTTAAGGACACACACCAACAAAGCAATGAAGTAAAGGGAAGCAATTTCAGTTCTCTAGTCTGGATATTCTGATAAACAGATGATGTATGATACGAGGGATTATTCATATGCTGCAAAAGCTAGCATCTAACTCGTAAAGCTCACAATGAAATGCGCAAGGAGAAGAAAAACTGAACCTGGTGGCCGTGGCACAGTCCCAGCTTGAATTGGCCGATAGTCAAGGTTTTGTTCTCAGGGTACCGTGCATCTTCGTCAAACTCCCCTCGAACTATATGCAAATCAGGGCAGATAGTCTTCAAGTAGTCATGGATTTCCTAAAACAGTCAAAAGATGTTAAGAACAAATCAGGTCAGCAACTCCTCTAAAATGGTCATCAACTAAACGCCCCACAAACTTCTTAACACATCTTCCAACTAAAAGAAAATCATCAAATTCTCATAAATGACATTTAACCACTTTGTAATTCCATTGACACAAGCAAATCTAAAACGAACACTGATTAACCACTCATCCCATTTTCCACAACTCTCACACACTACCAGATGGGAATTACCCACGACTCTACACAATCCAGCAGATACAGAACAAGTTTCAAATGGACTACATAAAATGACGATTCACCATTGAGTCCCCTTTTCCATTTTTCAGTAATTCTCACACAACCAAGTACTGAACAACCCGATACAGGATAAACTGAGAATAGGTTGACAGATAAAAATCATCATATAAAGCATGAACTCGCTCTGAATCCTCTTATCTTCCTCATATGTAAGTATCTCAGAAAAAATAAAATGAGACAGAATGATCAGACAAGGACATTCACAAAACAAAATAAAGCACAATAGAGACGTAAAGATTCGCGGAAAAAAAAAAGAGACGTAAAGATTAAAAATTTGATGAAACCCTACTTTGATGCAGAGATTTCCAGTGCAGATGATGTGTTGAATCTTCCCAGGGACAAGCATTGATTTAAACTTGGGAGGTAGATCAGCCGCTCTATGGGGTACATGGAGATCCCCCAATGCCAATACCAGCACCATTTCAAACTTTCACTAGAAATAAAAACCTTCAAAGAAGTTGGTAAACCAATCAAAGTTATCAGTTGTGACACTCAGCACAAAGAATCTGGGTTGAGAAACAGATCAAAACCAAAAATCAATGAGATCTAACGATACAATGTGGAATCATTTCCAAATTCCTTCCTATAAAATCACTACAAAATCAGAGTGTAGAAGAACGACAAAGAATCGCAACACAAGAATTAAGAAGAGAAATAAACGCAGATGATTCGAGAGATATCGTCAAGGTTTAGTTGACTACAAAAGTTTAAGTCTATCTTTCACTAAATTAGAACCTAAATTAGATTTAGTGCAAATCAAACAAATGAACATGGTTTTGACACAAATAGGACAAAACCCAGATGTAATTTAACACAAATATTTCACAACTAGCTGCGTCGAAGAGATTACATGCTTGTTAATTGATTCTAACCAGAGATGAATTGCCAGAAACTGATACAAAGGTAGATTTTCACCAAAAGTAATAAGCGAGACTTAAGAAGATCGAGCTTACCAGATCAGGGGGAACAAAAATAAGATCGAAGAAGATTCGCGAATGAATGGAATTATGTGTGTTTGTTCTTAAGGATCTCAGCGATCGCCCATGGAAGATCCTTTCTTTTTCCTTGTCTTCTCGCTCTGATGATCGCTCCTCCTTTGACAGCATTTTATAAAGAACGGAGAAACTAAACTACACGACGTCGTACGACCATTTGACATTACCCGGTTTTATCACATCGGTAGCGGAGAACCAATTCCACCCATATTAAAAACCGGACATATTCATCAAATAACCTTTTCTGATCACTTACAATCAAATTAAAAGCATCTTATCTTTACCAATACTATAGAGGAAAACAAAAAAAATCTTACCACATAATATTTATATAATTATTTTAATTTGAGTTAAAAATCTCACAACAAAAGTTATTTCTATAAATTTCCATTAGATATCTTATCAATATAATATTAATATTTATTTAATTTAATTTTAAATTTTTATGTTAAATGTTCATTAATAAATTTTTAACACATCAAATTACATTTTGAAAAATATTCAATTGTATTAATTAGTTATATTTATTTATAGAAACAACAATATAAAATCATAAATATAAATAATCTTAATTTTAATAGCAATAATTAATAATGTAACCTATTATAAATAATATAATCAAAGAACTTTTATATGTTTTAAAAATAACACAATTAATCAAATATAAGAAATATTAAGGAGAACAAAGATTGTATATAACTAAAACAATATTAGTTTTATATTTTGTATTAACTTTAATTAATATCAATAGATAAATAATGATAAGAATATATAATTTAAACTTATGCATGATATAACTTGATATATATATAATTTTATTTTATGATTTAGAAAGAGAAAAAATGAAGGGATGTTCGAAAATAATTGTAAACTTACATGCTTTGACGTCAAATATATTAATCTTCTGTTGAGCCAAAGACGTCGCCTGTTCTTCGGTGAATACGAGAGATTGATTGCCAGCTGCAATAATATCAAGCTCACCTTCATATCCATGTTTTTTCAGGCCTTTTATGATGTTAGCAACAGTGACTTTATAATCGAAATTTGGCGGTAGAGGGTAATTCTCAAAATCCCATAACACCCAATCTTACAAAACTTGTAGTCAAAATCCCAAGACTGAAAAAAAAAAAAAACTTATTAAGACAAAGGGATATGATTTTTCTACAAGATAAAAATAACAAAATTCAACATCCAATAGAATGAGGACGACGAATAATTTACTATTCGAAAATGCTGCAACAGCAAAAAGCAGATTCTACTTTACACATACCAAATTGACCAAACTTCGTACATATACACAATTTGACCAAAAATGAAAACATACTGATATATCCATGATACCAGAAGACATCAGGACTTCAACTTCTCTTCTCAGGTTGTTATCTGACCAAAAACACAAATAGTGTTAGATAAAAAACACTCAAAAACAATAAGAATATAGAAAAGTTAAAACAAAACCTACATGACTTGGTGTCTTCGTTAATTCGGTCATTTGAATCAAGCCAATATTTGGCATAGACACAACACTCTTGGAGATGAACTTTCTTGCGTGATTTAAAGACACTATCGCGAGGCGTGTGTATATATGACTAGCAACCTTGGAAATTAACTTGACATTTTCATCTTTGAAACCGCCACAATGATGTATGACCGAAGCAGCTTCAATCTCTTTCGAGAAGATTGAATCTAAGAAGAAAAGCTTGACAATATCTTCACGCGTTTGTCCATTACTGCGATGAGAAGCGAAAGGCACAACTAAAGTGAGCAAAGTGTTAACTTAAATAGAGCAAATTTTACTGAGAACCCAGAAATCTGCACCAAGAATGAGCTTACTTGGTCTGTTACTTAGAGAACGAAAGCTGGCGGTGGCGGTGAAGCGGCGGCGATTGACTCCGAATTATGTGGAATGATGTCGAAGAGAGATTTAACTAACGAAAGAAAATCCTAACAATTGTTTGGGCCGGACCTAACCACTTGAAAGCCCAATAGATATTCACGTCTTTGTGAGATCGACCCTGAAACAAAATATATGGACATAACCGTGCATTTGATATAGAACTTCATAAATTTAAAGATTAATTTACCTTTTGACCAAAAAAAAAAAAAAAAAAAAAAAAAAATTATTTTNAAAAAAAAAAAAAGATTAATTTACCTATTAGAATTTCATTCATTAGTGGAATTGAAATAGAGCCTCTCCATTTATTTAGCTTTATTGTAATTGTCCGTCTTCTTTAAATAACAATCAACAAGAAAAAATCGATTTGTTGTCGCCATGTTCTTTCTAATTGTTTGATATGTTGTCTCTCATATACTAGCTCACGCAAACAGTTTTATTATATTTTTTACATACTCAAATATTTATCAAAGAAAGCTTCAACGTCAAAATAATATTGCCCCACTGTTGGCAACAAAAAAACAAACACAATATTGCCCACTATCCACTCAACAGTAGTTTTGGCGTTTAGAGTTTTAAGAGTTTCTCGTAAAAAATTTATATATTAATGAAACGACGGAAAAATGTTTTTTCGTGGTATCGAATCTCTTTTGTTACATAGCCTTCGAATGCTTGGAACATGCGTCAAGATAGTCGTTTATTGCTAAAAGGACTACGAGAGACAATCGTCATCAACCGTATATTACCTGAGAAACTTCCAAGATGGTTTGATGTCCAAATCGAGCTTGATGTTCTATTTATTTATTTTTGCTTTGTGATTGACCTCCCCCTTATGTTTGAACTTTGCATTATTTCTCAACGCAACCAAAGAAAAACAGACTTTTTCATAATTAAATATTTAGTCAAACAATCGAACCATGAAAAGATCTTAAATTCAATACCTTTTCTTGTTTAACGGGTTTGTAACACGCCTTGAACTGTAATCAGCTGATGATGCTGTGCATGAATCAGTTTAACTTGTTTATTTTCGTCAATGAGAATTACTTATATCATGCATATAGTAATAATTATAACTTAAAAAATTATATTCCCCTCGCCCTCGGTAACCCGTTCTTGGTCCACTATACAAAATTTATTCAATGGTCTAATTTTATTGTGGAAACAAAGACTGTCATAGAGAAGGATAGTCACACGACGATAATTTTATCCAATCTTCAAATTTGTTTGAAAAAAGTCTAGTTTGATATACAGTAAATCAAATATGAATTAGTTCGAACTAGTAAGGTTATAAAAGTTCACCATTTTAACCAAGCCAAAAAAAAAATCGTTTTCTAGTAAACGAGTTATGATTTTATCCGTAAAGAATGAAAGGATGATAATCTGAAAAAACTGTTAAGATAGTTATCAATTATTGAAATTTATTTTTGAAAATCGTAAATATTTTTTTTCCATAGATACTGTAATTAATACAGTAGTACAAAAAAATCGAATATCCTATAACAAGTTTTCTTTGACAACATATCCAATGATTTCTATCTTTGTCGTCATCCAATGATTATCATAATCATTAGTAAAAATTATGTTAAAGAGTAAGAAAAAAAAAAAAGAGAATTAAGAGAGTCAGGTAGTTAGTATCAACCATAGAATCTTTTGGACTCGATCAAAGACCTTCCATTAAAAACCTCAAAAGTTGGAAGTCAAAACTCTCTTGCAACAACAAAACCTCTCAGCAGATTCACTTTTGTTTTTCAAGCTTCTGTCTCTCCAGATGGGTGAGACCGGTAGACACAAATGGTTCTCCTTTAACCACCACCGTTCAGCCTCCGCCACGTCTATGCCACAGCACAACAATCCCGGCGAAACTCCGCCGGAGTTTCTCTGCCCCGTCACCGGATTTTTGATGTCGGATCCCGTTGTCGTCGCTTCTGGTCAAACATTTGAACGTATCTCGGTCCAAGTTTGCCGTAATCTCGGGTTTGCTCCGAAGCTTCACGACGGAACTCAACCCGATTTGTCCACTGTAATCCCCAATCTCGCCATGAAATCAACAATTCTCAGCTGGTGCGATAGGAACAAGATGGACCACCCACGTCCTCCTGATTACGCTTACGTCGAAGGTGTGGTTCGTACCCGTATGGATACGGTTCCTCCGGGTACGGGTCATCGGGTCGCTAAATCGGAGATTTTACCTCCGCTGGCTGAAAATTCGAATTCGAATTCGGATTATGATTCTGTAATGGGTGCGATTCGATCTCGATCGAGGACTTCAATATCGTCAAGCACTTCTCTTCCACTTCATCAAACCCGACCCGTTAATCACTCGACCCGGATCCCTAACTCATTCTCTTCATCGGATTACTCATCTTTTCCTCCGATGTCACCGGAAGAAGAAGAGATTTTCAACAAATTGAGCAGTCCAAACACAATTGATCACGAACAAGGTCTGATTCAGCTTAGGAAGACGACGAGATCAGACGCGAGCACGAGAATCTCTCTCTGCACTGAACGGATTCTCTCATTACTCCGATCTCTGATCATTTCACGGTACAACATCGTGCAAACAAACGCCGCCGCGTCGATAGTTAATCTCTCTTTGGAGAAACCGAACAAATTGAAAATCGTACGGTCAGGATTCGTTCCTCTTCTGATCGATGTTCTGAAATCGGGATCAACGGAGGCGCAAGAACACGTAATCGGAGCTTTGTTCAGCTTAGCGGTTGAGGAAGAGAACAAGATGGTGATCGGAGTTCTCGGCGCGGTTGAGCCGCTTCTCCACGCTCTCCGATCATCAGAGAGCGAGAGAGCTCGTCAAGACGCGGCGCTTGCGCTTTACCACTTGTCGTTGATCCCGAACAACCGAATCAGGGTGGTTAAAGCCGGTGCGGTGCCGATGATGTTATCTATGATTAGATCCGGCGAATCGGCGAGCCGGATTCTTTTGTTACTTTGTAACTTAGCGGCTTGTTCGGAAGGGAAAGGAGCTATGCTTGACGGAAACGCGGTGGCTATACTGGTTGCGAAATTGCGAGAATGTGGAGAAGCTGAGTCAGAGGCGGCGGCGCGTGAGAATTGCGTGGGGGCTTTGTTGACGCTGAGTGCAGGGAATATGAGGTTTAGAGGATTGGCGAGTGAGGCAGGTTTGGAAGAGGTACTGACGGAAATTGTGGAGAGCGAAAGCGGAAGCAGGCGGTTGAAGGAGAAGGCGGCGAAGATTCTGCAGTCGATGAGAGGCGGAGATAGGGAGTTCGGTGAAGGTGCGGAGGCGCGTGAGTGGAACCGCATGTTGGAAGCGAGTGGGCTTAGTCGGTCTCAGTTTCAAGGAGGGCAAAAAGGGGGTTTCGCTTATTCCTCTCAATTTTAGCTCTATTCATACATTTTTTTTAGTCTCTTTCTTGTTGGTAAAATACTTTGTTCTTCTTCCTTTCCTTTTTTTTGTTGTCACAGTTTTTTTTTCCTCTCTTAATATATTTTTTTTTTACTATACAACACTCTGGTAAAAAGGGAGTGAGTATTATTTGGGGGTGAATTTTGTAATATCTGGTTTTAGTCTTCTTTGACTTGTCCTTTCCAATGAAACGACAAAATCACAAAAGGTTATATAATGTTGGTTCGTTTGTATAGAGTAGTTTGCTCGTGTTTCATTTGTGACCTGTGAGGTCGTTGACAAACAAAAGTCGTCTCAAGGAGTGGTGTATTGTAATATATGTTTGGTGTACCATCTCAAAAATATGTATTTATCTGTAACAAAAAGAATAAATATTTACTTATATCAACTTTCAGTTTTTTTTCGGATATTAAAAATGTAATAGTATTTAAGATTTGGAACGAAGATTTAGTCGTTGGTCAAATAATTCTATGGTCAACGTTTCAAGTTATACAAGTTTAAATTATCTAAAAATCATTCTGCCTGAAGTCATGTGATCCAATCACCAATTTGCCAATCGTCATGCCAACACGTCATGCCTACATGAACCATACATATTGAACTTGTAGTATCTTTTTTTTTTTGTTAAACTACTTGTAGTATTCTTCGCCTAAATGCTAAAGGATCAACACAAATGCAATTTTGGGGGAAAAACAATAAGATGACCGGTTATAAAAATTAGTAACCATGGTTCATATACTAATATTTTACTGAACAATCTTGAGTTATTAACTTAAACCATATCTGGACAAACTATCAATCTTTGCATTGATTGTGTAACACATTATGAGTGTTAAGCTCTTTGAGCTTTGCAACCAAATATTATCATCACAGGATATGGATACAAATGTTTGATTTGTGTTTTTTTTCTTTTTTCTTTTTTTGAGGAGACATTTTGGTTTATAACTCTGTGCTAAGAAATTTTGTATGTTAAAACTTGAAACCTTTGTAAACCTCTACCTATCTCTAGCTGACTAGCTAATGAAAACAAAAAAACTAATGAAAACCAATTGCAACAATTTTAAAAATAACAATATTTTCTCTTTATTAAAAAAAAAGAATTTTTTGTAGGCCCATTATACAGACCTATAAATACACCACCTCCCACTTTTCATGAAATTTTAGGAAACCGGATCTAAAATTTCTAAACTGACCCAATTTCCAATAAAATTTGTGGCACGACGAATTCAGAACAAAACTGTAAACCGATCCAAATATTGCACCGGTCAGTAATTTTCCTACGAGATGAGCAAAGCCCAGAAAAGGAAACGCCTTCACCAAAACGACGGCGAATCACAAACTCCGGCCAATAAATCCACCGTCGACGGCAGCAATCCTTACCCTGAACTTCTTAGACCTACCGCTGAAGAATGCCGAGACGTAAGGGATGCTTTGTTGTCTCTCCATGGGTTCCCTCTAGAGTTCGCCAATTACCGCCGTAAGAGACTCCGATCATTCTCCGCCGTCGATGGTCACGATACTCAGTGTGATGTGAAATCTGAACCACTGGATGAAGGGGAGGAGGAGAGTGTGCTTGATGGGCTAGTTAAAATTCTCCTCTCTCAGAATACAACTGAGAGCAATTCCCAAAGAGCTTTTGCTTCTCTTAAAGCAACATTTCCGAAATGGGAAGATGTAAGTTCTCCTAACACTGAATATTTGGGAATTATAAGTTCTAGGTATTGTTATGTTATGAGTTTAGGTTTAGTTTTAATTTTGGATCAATGCATATAGATAGTTCAATCAATCTGGACAAATCTCTTCTTCAAAGATTTTGCTTAAAAGTTTCGAGAAAATGTATCTTGACATTGTTTAATGGAAAAGATTTGTGTTGATCTTTGATTCTTCTTTTGCCTCCTTTGTAGGTTTTGGCTGCTGAGCCAAAATCAATTGAGAGTGCTATAAGATGTGGAGGACTGGCCCCAAAAAAGGCGGTGTGTATCAAGAACATATTGAACCGTTTGCAGAATGAAAGAGGCAAATTGTGCTTGGAGTACCTGCGCGGTTTATCGATAGAAGAAGTTAAAACCGAGCTCTCTCATTTTAAAGGAATTGGACCCAAAACGGTATGCTGAGGGCTTCTGCTATTCATATAGTCCTTTTGACACCTTACTCTTGGTATCAATAAGAATCAAGATAAGTTTTGGATGCTGACATAGGAGGTACATTGATGAATTAACAGGTTTCTTGTGTTCTGATGTTTAATCTCCAACACAATGATTTCCCAGTAGACACCCATGTGAGTGTTTCTCGTAAATTCTTGTGTCTTGGTATTTGTATTTCTTTGGATCAAGCAGATCAAAACTCAGATAAAAAAACCGACTGAAACAGGTATTTGAGATCGCAAAGGCGTTAGGCTGGGTCCCGAAAACCGCAGACAGGAACAAAACCTACGTTCATCTGAACCGCAGGATCCCGGATGAGCTCAAGTTTGATCTGAACTGTCTGTTATATACACATGGTAAGCTCTGCAGCAATTGCAAGAAGAATGTTGCTAAACCAAAAGCAAAAGCTAAAGCTAAAGTGGCATCTCCTAGTCCTAATGATTGCCCTCTTGTGGGTTTTTCTGATTTAGTCTAGATAACCAGAATTAGAACTCGTTTGTTTTGGTTTGCTTCGGCATTGTGTTTTTTTTTTGTCCCCTAGTTTTGTGTATATACGACATACTCAGAGCGCATTAGTTTTGCATCAAATAGCAGCTCATAACATTATAACGGAAGAGGTCTACAATTACCTATAAATTAAATTTGGGGTCAAAATGGAATTATTCTTAAAAGTATGGGAAAAACATAAATTACAATTTAAGTCTTATATTACTAGAAACTTTACAGAAGGTTACTAATTGGCTAATTGTGATTCTTCATCCATCGTTGCTAATTTGGTATCATCTTTACTGCTGAAATCTTTGCTCCTCATCGGAAATGGCGTTTTTACTCAACAACACTTCGATTTCATCTCATCTCCGATCTTCTTCTCAGGTTTTGTTTTTTTTTTAATCGAATTGAATCTCATTTTAACGGATATGGTTCAATTCTTTTGATGTCTGACGGGATTGTTTTACTCCTTTGGTCTTTTGAAGAAGACCGATGGTGCCTTAGCTCAATCCCGTCGTGGTTTCCATGTGGAGCTAGGTGCTCGCGAGAAAGCTGTAAGTATCTTTTTACATTTACCTCTGTTCTAGGTTAGGGATCGAGCATCGATTTGGTCAGATTGGATTGTTTAGAAAATAGATGAAATCATTCTTTTTGAATATTTTTGTTTTGGAAGATTTAATTTTTTGATAGTTCTATGAGAGTAGTTCCTCTAAGTTTCAATGGTTGTCTTCTTGTTGTAGCTCTTGGCTGAGGATGCATCTTTGAGGAGATTCAAGTCGCATAAGAAAGGTGTGCACCGTTTGAAGAGGATTGGAGATGTGCTCACAGTTGTGGTTGTTGCTGGTATGGGAAACTTATTTTTGTTAATTGATCAATTTTCTTTTTGGGAAGATAGAATTCATCTTGTACCATTTAGGATGAATCTGATTTTGGTACTCACTAGTACACTTTATAGAATGGTGACCTTGTTTTGATCGAGAAAAGCTGCAGATAGCAATATCCTTGGTTTGCTGAAGATGTCCTTGTGTTTGACTTAACAGTCTAAGAAAATTGAATAGTAGATGAAGTAGCTGCTATTCAGATGGTTTAGATGATAGTGATTGATTAAATCTCCATATATTGCATCCTCAGCTTATCATATCTTTGACAACTTTCCAATTTTTCTGATATGTAATTAGCAGTTAGCAGATAGTTTAGGTGTGATAAGATAGTGTTGTGTGTTTGAATTGAATATCCTTATCATGTGTGCTGCTTGTTTCAGGATGCTGCTATGAGATCTATGCGAGAGCAGTGATGAGAAAGGAAGCTCATGAGTCCTCTTAATGCTTTGATCATCCATTTTCGTTTTCACAATCTTTGGAATTCATCTTGTTACTCATGTTGGCTATTGAATAAGTGAAGAACCGAAAAAGGATTTGGCATTTGTCATATGGCAAAACCTTGTACTGTATTTGCTTTTCAGAAACCCAAATAATAGGATTTTACATTATAATTGCAATGGATTCTCGCACCATATTGCTGAATCTTGTCTTGATATAAAAGACTCTACTTCCATGGGAAAGATTGTATACCTAATACTTGAATCATGTGGATCTTTTCAAAGAGGGAGAAAGGCGCTACGATTCTGCAGTTTCTTTTCAGTTTGTATCATGTTTTGAAGATGCCTCAACTTTATTTCAACTTTATTTGCAATTATAAGTCATATTGCATAGGGTGATACAAAGACAATGATTTTGTTTTTTTTTTCTGATTTGGTTTTTAGGTTGCTGAGAAGCCTCAGCTTTCCACTTTCTAAGTACTTATACAGAAGATAATATTTGTAATCCAAATCGAGGAAAACTTAACACCCTTGTACTGGTAGTATTGTTAAGCAATTTCCCAGACACCTATGTGGTGTACTTGTCTGTAATTAATTATATAACTAGAAAAGTGGTTCCCTTGCTATCATGGAACTTTCGGAATCACATTACAAATTTAGTGAAGTTATATCACAAATTTTATTGCTCCTAAAATCGAAATAAAGATATACCAAGTGTATGAAAAGACACAATGCACGCAAAGATTCAAGGAAGTATCTGCTGCTTGAGGGATAGAAAGCAGCTCATTCAGATCAGATCATTTGGTTTATTCTTCAGATTCTTCTGTCTCCAGCTTCTGCAAGGAAAGAACATGAATTCTCAGTAAGATGCTGATAATTTTCATAAAATGTATCTAGCAGTGGACAGGGGTAAATATGTTCAAAAGGATTATAACAAACTGTAATACAGTAAGTAAGCTATATACAAAGAATAAAAGAAAGGTCAAGTGAAAAAAGAAAGTGAAAGCAAAACCATGGCAGCTACCAGTTGAGATCTCTTATAGTTTGACAGGAACATTGAAATTATCCAAAACAGTTCTGACTCTTGCATTTTCTTTTTGCTACTAGTGTAGGTAATCACATTGCAGAAGAAACCGAATAAGAGGAATGAGTATCAGCCAATGGCAACAATCTTAGCAACTTAATGCACACATTTGCTCTAAAGCCAAGACACAGTGGACAAGAGGATGTGACAATTTAGTTGATAGGCACGAGTTTCAGTCTTCAAGAAGTTGAGAGGCTTCACTCTTAACTATACGTCTACTGTATCTAACCTAGAATTGAATGTAGCAGATTGAAGTCGTGGTTGGCTAGAGAGTAGTTAGTGAGGACCAGACTCACATCAGATTGTTTTAGTGTGTGGATATTCTAGGGTTTTGGTTAAGAGTCTCTCATTAATCAAGTCTCTGTGGTTTGTTTTAATTTGAATATGAAACTTCACTTCTTATCATGCTCCTACCTCAATCATCTCAGATCTGCAGTAAGAGCTTAACATCTCTTACATCCCCTTACAACTTTCCAAATAAAAGGCCCTTTCTATCCGTTCGAGATAACTATGGACTTAAAACACATATCTGATTAGCAAAGATAAGACATTATTAACTCAGTTGATCAATATCTGAACCAGTACTATCTAACAATCCCAGAGATATCATCATTTCCAGAGACCAGAGCATGTAATTCACAAAATAGTATATGATTACAAATTTCCCTATCATAATTGTTACTGCACAAAACAATGTTTATGAGATCAAAATCAGAACTAGCGACAATAGAGAAAATGTCGTAACCCTAAATTTGGACTTCAGCTCAAAAGTAGCAATCAAATCAAATCAAAGAAACTTTCTACAAATGTTTGGATCATGAAGACTGGAAAAGAATCTCAATCATCTAACCAGAAACGACACTGATAATCTACAGGAAAACGTCGATACCAAATTGACAAGTGAAAGACCATTGGAGGGGAAGGGGAAAGAAAGAAACATACAGATTGAGCGTTGTGCCAAGAGAGACCACGATAGACATTAAAGGAGAAAGTGGCGGTGAGGTAGATGGTGGCAAGCCCTAGCCCCGCCGTGAAAGCCTTGAACGACCAATCTCCAGCTCTAGTCACTATCCCCATCTCTCTCTGCTCTTCTTTTTCAATTTCACCACACCGGAGATTTATGGTTCTACTTCTATGCATAAATGTGTACCGGCTCAAAATTAAGAAATGATTCCTATTGATTGGTTTGCATTCGGTTTGGTATTTGGTAAAGATAACTTGGTTTGAAGTATTCGGTTTATCTTCTCTTACGCCTAAAATTAATCTAGCTCTGGTGCATTAAAATTAAATTTTACTTCTGATTATAATTATTGATAAGTCTTGCTGATTAAAAGTATTGTAATTGATACATAGAAAAATAATATTTCTTTTCAGATTTGGACTTACAGAAACAAGTTGAATTGATAACTTCTTCTTCTAACTACATGGAGTCAAAACAATCATCATTCGGAAATTTCCTTTCCCTCTATTAGCATAATATATATCTATTATTTTCCTGTTTTAATTTTTCATCATTTCATTTCTTTTTCAGGTAGCTGAGAATAACTACAATGCCGGCCGGATTGGAATCTTCTGGGATTTGCATAACTGTCCCCTATTTAATCCGTCCAAATACTCTAGTATTCGTCGAAACATCACAACTGTCCTAAAGCAATTGCACTTTCGTGGAGCATCTGAGTTTTTTGCTGTTAGCGATAAAACTCGATTAAATACACCTATGGAAGACTCCTTTCGTGACCAGAATATCACTTTCATCGAAGCCAAACAAGGTAATATGATGTTCCATTATATGATGTCAAACTAATTAATTCAATTCTTTTATTTAACTTTTGCTCACTCGCGTTTTCAAAACAGAATCTTACCTTTACTCTTAATACAATAATTTTAAAAAAACTTATAAAAGGAGGATTATGATACATTTTCTGTCATTTTTATTTTACTAACCAAATGATTTTTCAGAACTTGACGGTACAAAAGACACCACGGAAAACAGATTATCGTAAGCATGATGAAGTGGGTGTATCAGTTTTTATCTAAGAACAATGAGGGAGGAGTCGTACTCGTGATGACTGGAGACATGGATCTTCGGTTTGCCATTGAAGAGATGAATGCTAAAAACTTTCGTATGGTGGTAGTTCACAACAAATCGCGACACGGAGTAGAGCATCGTTTACTAAATGAACATGCATTTCATGTTAGCTTTTTGCAAAATGTTCTTGGAGGAGACGCTTGAAAAGAGAGAATATTCAACAATAGTTAGTTATCTTTACCAACTTTGAAAAAGAATGTAATTGGATGACTTTGGTTACACGGATTATTGGTTGGTTATTTTATTCAAACTTCCAAGAATGTAATTGCATGATTTTTGCTTGTTTATTTTAATATTATTTAACAACTAGTCTCATTATTTAATTATGAGAGAGGATTCATTAAGGGCATCTTTAAAGGGATATCTTTAAAGATAGTTCTTAGAGAGGTTGGGCCCCACTCCACCATAACTTCTTGTTGGAGAGAGAAAGTAAAATAAAAATAAAAACTGGAGAGAGATAGAGAGAGTGGGGAAATCACAAGTCTCTAGCCACTACACGCACTACACGTGACACTCATATACGAAGCAAACAGCTTCTTCTGGAAGATACTTCTTCGGCAACTTCTTATATTATTTGAATATTTTCATAATATTTTATTCTTCTAAGATGTTTAAGTATATACCGGTATATATGCTCTAATAGTAACATGTTAAAGAACAATTTTTGTGCAGAACTCTAAATCGACAACTAAAAGAAAACAGGGGGAGTATTTGTTTTGCAGATGATTTAATCCTCTTTGCGGAAGCATTTGTCGCACAGATTCGCGTAATAAGGAAGGTGCTAGAGAGATTTATATATTATTTTTATAAATATTTAGAAATGTTTTTCTATTTCAAATATTTATTTTGTTTGTATATGTAGTTAAAAAAAAAATAGACATCTTCCCATATTTTCAAATATTGATTTTGTTTTTATATGCTGTTAGAAAATGATTAAAAAGTACATTGAAATTTATTAAAAATAATTGCATTCGGTTTATTAATGTGTACCGGCTCAAAATTAAGAAATGATTCCTATTGATTGGTTTGCATTCGGTTTGGTATTTGGTAAAGACAACTTGGTTTGAAGTATTCGGTTTATCTTCTCTTAAGCCTAAAACTAATCTAGCTCTGGTGCATTAAAATTAAATTTTACTTGTGATTATAATTGATAAGTCTTGCTGATTAAAGTAATTGATACATAGAAAAAGAATATATAAGGGACACGTTTCTTCTCTATTGCCTACTATCTGCTAATTTTATACACACAACCCTCAAGAAGATTAATCACGCAGCTCGGTCCAAGTTTCCATCAATCCCCATATGGAGCCAGTCAGGTTGAGACCCTCGGGCTCCGTCAGCTTCTGGTTGATCGAACAATGTTCCATGAACCTCAATCGGCAGAGTAAGCTGTAAAACACAACACCAATAGCTCATGAACTTTAAAAATCAATGTCTTTTCTGATCCCAAAGATCAAGCCAGTTTGTAAAGGTAGACCTTTGTTATGAGTACTCTAGATAAAGATCAATTACAAACATTTACGTCTATTCAACAGCAGAGGAACAAACAAAAAATCCATGTGTGTTTAAAAGAACCAAACTACTATATCGACCAAGGAGCTGTAATGACAACAGAGAACAAAGATTGATGTTTTGCAGCAAATGTAGTATTGGTGATTAAACCTTATGGACAATAGCTAAGTACTGTAATTTTAGTTGTATCATAGGAATTTTTAAGAAAGGAGTTTGGGGCTTACATCTCCGGAAGTAAACATTCCTATTATTGGACCAGTGCTCACATCTGAATTAACAACTTCTAGCTTCATCGATAGAAACTGCAATCAAAATTCATTATTATAGCATATCAATAAAAATGGTGCAGCATTTATAAGAAAGATATAAAATACACAGAAATGGCTACCATACCTCTACTTGCCGTTGCAACGACTGAATATAATTGATAATCTCATCAAGCACAAGAGCTTTTCCAATAATCTGAATCATGGGAGCATTCTTATAAACATTTTCAAAAGTGCTAACGCATTTTGTAACAGTGGCATGAATGGTAAAACAATGCTTGCAATGAATATGAAGCAATTGTATTATTAGTAGGTACCTTATTACATCCTGGAATCAAATCCTGAAGAAACTTCATCCTCTCGCTGATCTTTTCTCTTCTAGCCTGAGATATTAAAAACCGTGCTGTAGATAAACAGTTTACGGATAAAACATTGAACATATAATGCTATGTGTACAAAAAAGAACAAGCCAACCCGTGTCACTGTAACAAATCCCTTTCAAAACTGACACTTTGTTACCAAACAATGAAGGTGTTGTTGTATTATCATGAAAGCCATAGTCTATGTTCTCATATAAAAGCAAAATTTAGGAAAATAGAAACAGGAGAAGGAACATACTCGCTCTGCTAGACTGTGCCGGTCAGTAGCTTGTCCTCGTCTTGCTCTCACGTGAATATAATCCTTTGGCGGACTCTTTTCTTCGGGTTGTTTGCTTCCACCACCTGAGCTTGTTTCACCTTCAGGTCTCAAGCCATCCTCATTATCTCTTTTAGATCCACAAACTTTCATTTTCTTCTTGCTCATATCTTTCTGCTCAAAGGTACAATATACTACCATTGAGTTCAAAATCATTATAACAAATAAACTAATCACTAGTATTCACAGCAACAACCTTTAAGATGAGCAAAAGAATCAATATTTTATAGAATCAATGGTTATAGTTTTATAGAGACCAATTCCAGAGAATTAAGTCTAATTAAAAGTCAACTAAGGCATCCCAAGCTAACACTGTAAACTTGGAGACCAGAGATAAGCAAAATCTCGCAATTTCTAAGCTTAAGCCAAGAGAAGAAATGTAAATAAAGCTCACCAAACGATCAACGCTGGTGCAGGAAGAGAGCATCTTAGAAGATTCGTCTTGAGAGGTCAAAGCTCGTCTCTTTCTTCCTCCTCCGGTTTGCTCCGTCACCGTAGACTCCTCAGCTGCCGATATGTAGTAACTGTTACCGGAATACCCGAATAATTCGCCTCGACTTGTGAAGTCTTGACCCGAATTGAACGGTAATTGGACATCATCGTTCACTGAGAATGGCCAAATCTCAGAGAAGGATGACTTGTTCAAAACCATTACCGGATTTAGGAGCCTCGGATCTGACATCGGAGCAACTTGGGAATACGGAAATAAAAAAAAAACGAGAAGCTGCCGTTACCGTTTGGGATTTGGATAAATCAGTCACTGTATAGAATAAAGTAGATCACTTTATCCAAAGAGAAAAAGAGTGACGATAAATTTTGGACAACGAGCCGTTTCGTAAAATTGGTTCATTTTCTGGCCTCGTGACTCTCTGAGAAGGACGACGTGCCGTTTTCTTTAAATTTAATTGGCACGGTGTTAGTAGACTGTTAGTGAATGTCTTAAAAAAAAGAAAGTAAAACATGATTTTGAGTGTGAGAAATGGCGGCACAATCCAACGGTTTTGTACAGCTTCGATTTCATTGCTCGAGAAACCGGTGGAGAAGAATATTCTCCGTATCTCGAATCAGGTGGTGGTCACATTTGATGCAAACTCTCACCTTCGAACTCTCATCAATGCCGGGAATTTACGAGCTGCTCGCCAAGTGTTTGATAAAATGCCACACAGAGATGTTGTTTCATGGACAGCTATTATTAAAGGATGCGTAACTGCAAACAACTCTGAAGAAGCACTTATTTTGTTCTCCGCTATGTGTCTTGATCCTGGCGTCTCAGCCGATACCTCTGTGCTAAGTGTTGTACTCAAGGCTTGTGGTCAAAGTTCCAACATTTTATATGGAGAAGCTTTACATGCTTACGCGGTGAAAACTTCGCTGCTTAGCTCTGTATTCGTGGGAAGTGCTTTAGCTGATATGTACAAGAGAATTGGAAAGATAGACAAGAGTTGCAGAGTTTTTAGTGAAATGCCTTTTCGAAATGCTGTAACGTGGACAACAATCATAACGGGGTTGGTTCACGCGGGTCGTTACAAGGATGGGCTCATGTACTTTTCCAAGATGATGAGATTGGAAGAAGAATCTGATACTTTTACATTTGCTATTGCCTTAAAGGCTTGTGCTGGTTTACGTCAAGTTAAATATGGTAAGGAGATACATACTCATGTGATAGTGAGAGGGTATGATGCCACTCTCTGCGTGGCTAACTCGCTTGCTACAATGTACACTGAATGTGGGGAAATGCAGGACGGACTTTGTTTGTTTGAAAATATGAGTGAGAGGGATGTGATTTCGTGGACAAGCCTTATTGTGCTTTATAATCGAATGGGTCAAGAAGAAAAAGCTGTGGACACATTTATACAGATGAGAAATTCTCAAATACCTCCCAATGAACATACTTTTGCATCCATGTTTTCTGCGTGTGCGAGTCTTTCTAGACTTGTGTGGGGCAAGCAGCTCCACTGTAATGTTATCTCTCTAGGTCTAGGTGATTCTTTGTCAGTGTGTAACTCAATAATGAAGATGTATTCAACTTGTGGGAAGTTAGACTCTGCTTCTGTTTTGTTTCAAGGAATGAGATGCAGGGACATTATTTCGTGGAGCACGATTATTGGAGGATACTCCCAAGCCGGTTATGGAGAAGAAGGTTTTAAGTATTTCTCATGGATGAGACAAGCAGGGCCAAAACCAACTGATTTTGCTCTTGCTAGTTTGCTGAGTGTTTCAGGAAACATGGCAATCCTTGAGCAAGGCAAGCAAGTTCACGCGCTTGCTCTTTATCTTGGTTTAGAACAGAACTCCACGGTTCGTAGTAGTCTGATTAATATGTACTCGAAATGTGGAAGTATCAACGAAGCTGCAAAGATATTCGAAGAAACAGATAGAGATGACATTGTTTCTTTGACAGCTATGATCAATGGATATGCAGAACATGGAAAGAGCAAAGAGGCTATCGATCTGTTTGAGAAAAGTCTAAAAGTTGGTTTTAGACCTGACTCTGTAACTTTCATCAGCGTTCTCTCCGCCTGCACTCATTCCGGACAGCTTGACCTTGGTTTTCACTATTTCAACTTGATGCAAGAGAAGTATAATATGAGACCAGCCAAGGAACATTATGGCTGTATGGTTGATCTGTTATGTAGAGCAGGACGGCTAAGTGATGCAGAGAAGATGATCAATGAGATGCAATGGAAGAAGGACGATGTAGTCTGGACCGCACTTCTCATTGCGTGTAGAGCCAAAGGAGACATTGACCGTGGGAGAAGGGCGGCCAAGAGGATTCTAGAGCTGGATCCTACTTCTGCAACTGCACTTGTAACACTAGCCAATATATTTTCAAGCACAGGGAACTTGAAAGAAGCTGCAAATGTAAGGAAGAATATGAAATCAAAAGGAGTTATCAAAGAGCCTGGATGGTCATCAATTAAGATCATGGATCGCGTTTCAGCGTTTGTATCTGGCGATCGGTTCCATCCTCAAACTGAAGATATATTCAGCATCTTGGAATTAGTAGTATCTGGTGCTGAAGCTCATAGATTCGATCGTGCAACATATTGTTTTTCATATACGTGAAAGAATAATTAACATTTTCTGATAATCCAGTTGATTTCTAATCTGCTCGCTTGGTGGATTCTTCCTGATTATATAGTTTGCAATAATACTAATAATACTAATAAGATATGGATTAGTCTGATTTTTACATCAATCAATATGAACACATTTTCCATATCTCACATAGGTTTTCTTTTTTCACAGCTACAAAAAAAACAAAAAGATAAGGAGAAGCTGCTAATTCCATGGACTCTGAAGCCGTGATTCTCTGAAAACAGAGGTGCCACCAGAACCAGCTGGTGAAGGAGATGAAGCAATGTAGTTTGTTCCAGACGCAGAAACAGTGACTGCAGGACCGGGTTGAGAAGGACCCACGCGTGGGCTCCATCGAGAAGTATGTGGAACCTGAGAAACAGCAGCAACAGTCAATCATATATATGAATGCAAAACCAAAGATTGAGCAAGAAGAACAGAGTATTTACCATATTGTGTTGTGAAAAGGCTGCTGCTCTTCTGAGGGGAGATTCAGATGACGAAGAAGCACCACAAAGTCGAAGCACAGTACGAGTTTGAGCATTATTATGATTCGCTGCATCATTGGTTTCTCCACCTTCCATGTGAGCACCCGCATTACCTCCCGAGTCATTAAAGACATCCACATGGAGTGGAAGAGCTGGACGAGTCGCTGTGGTTCCATGTTGCATGTAGCTGCGCCTTTTCAATTCGTCCTCAGCATTTAAAATCTGCGCATCAGATAATTTGACAAGTATGATTACATTGATAAATGGGTATTATTGGTATACAGCTGAAAAAAACCTTTATAAAGAGAAGCGCAGACACTGGACTGACCTGCTTAAGCACTTGGACAAGATTGTGTTTCTTTGCATTCAAAACTTGTAATCTCTCCTCCACTTCTTTCTGTTCTTTCTCTATTTTGCTTGGTACCTTTTCAGCTGTTTCATTTGCCTGTTTCGACGAGAGACTACAGTCACGAAATGATCACAATAAAGCTAAAGACTTTTTGATTGGTGGCATCTATGACAAGAAAACAAAACAACTTCAAAGAAACAACTACAATTTACGCCTTCACAGAGCCCAAATTGGTAACTTTTGTTGCATCGCAACATCCATCAATGGATTTAAACTCTAAGGGCACACATCAAAGTATTATCCTGGTAATGACCATGGCGGCTTCGCTTATACCTACTATTCAACAAATCTGCCACTTAAATTGGTAAGTTCACCTAAATTGACCTAGCTTTCTTAATATTCCTGTGTAATTCACCAAACTGACCCAAATCTTCTCAATGAGCTTGGTGATTCGAGTCTTCAAAACACTAATTTGTACTCAAATTCCATCGAACTATCTCAAAGAGGTGAAATAACAAAGAATTTAAAACATACCTCGGCCGTCTCGTTCGTCCCATCCTCGTGTGGCACATTATCAGTTTCCTTCTTCGATTGCAATTCCGTCACTCTCCCTGTACGATCTCCACCGTCTGATTGAGCTCTTTCAAAACCTCTATCGTTCTCATCTCCCTTAACCTGATTCACACCAATCTCCTCTCTCTTCACCTCAACTAGCTTCTGCTTCCCAGAAGAACCGGGCCTTTCAGATGGAACCGGATTCTCCTCGGTAACCAATTCGGTCTTGACGTTAAGGTTCAGGTTAGGGTTCGGATTGAGGGGGAGACGAGAAAGGGCTCGTTTACGACGATGAAGGAGAGATTTGAAATCCTTGAAAGAGAGATTACGGTCCGGCATCCTCCACCGGCGAGGAACGTCGGGAACTTTGTGAAGGTTGCCTCTGTACATTGATATCGCCACCATCTTTTTCCGTTCGTCGAATTCGCCGTTTCGTTCTGCTTCCGTGATCATATGACGATGTGATTTCAACTTGTATGACGTTTCGCTATAGGAGATGAGAAACGTGGGTCGTTTTTTTAAGTATTCACAAATGATGATTAATTTGGGCCCTTGAAAACCCAATAACATATGTTTTCACAGCCCAGTTAATATTCGAAAATTTACTCAAAAAAGAAAATAAGAAAAAGCCGACAAATTTGAAATTACATCTCCACTTATGGGCTTTTTCTTATTTTCTTTTTAGAGTAAATTATGATTTCACAAAATATAACGAAGATAAGTTTGAAATTATTTAAAAGTTTTTTTTTTTTCATGATTAAAATTTACAGCTTATTGAGTGTTAACAATAGAGAGGATTCATAAAAAAAATTTCATTACATCTTGTAATAATTTTAGTATCGAACTAGTATTGAGATCGCGCTAGCTATGCACGAGAAAGTGAAATCTTATGAATATGTGACATGTTATATATACGATTAAGTATGAAAGTAAAATTTTTTTCGTGAAGTAATTCTTTGCAGTTTATCAGTATCATAAATCATTTTTTCTTCTTCTTTGATTCAAATTTTCCAAAAAAAAAACTGAAAATATGAAGGTTGGCAAAATAAAAAAATAAGTAAAGTTATAGAAAAAAAATATAAAAAGTAGAAGAGTAAATTACATTTTGATCTATAAATATTTAAAATTTGGATGCGTAAAAAAATTGAAGTATGTGAAGAATAAACATTCTCAGCAAAACTTGAAACAAAGTGATTAAAGGTTTTCCGATGGCATTACAGTTGTGGATGTTGGCTTCTGTGCCAGCATTAGAAACTGCTTTTGCTCAGTCAGAATCAGATACTTCAGGCTTTGTTTGTGAGAGGTACGTGGTTACTAGGTTTAACCACGCGTCCAGCTCGCGTTTTATAAACCCCAACCTTTTCCTGCTCAGGTTGTTCCTGATAATTCAACTCCTTGAGTTGATCAACCAATACGTCCTCATCCTCGTCCTCATCCTGCTCATCCTCATCCTCATCCTCAACCAATACGTCCTCATCCTCATCCTCATCCTCATCCTGCTCATCCTCATCCTCCTTACCAAACTCATCCTTATCTCCCGTGTCCGGTTCATGCAGTGAATTGCTGAGCCTAGGCGAAGCCTCGAGCCCAAGCGAAACAGAAGTCTCGAGCCTGGGCGAAGCATAGCCACCATCTTCTTGAGCTTTTTCTACCTCAATGAATTGTTGAGCTTTTTCTACCAAAATGAATCCACGCCTCCAATCTAGCTCAGTCCAGGGGTATCCTCCCTTCACCATCTTCATCATCATCTTAAAAGGATCATCATCTTCATAGTCTTCTTCATCAGAACCAAGAAAGCTGATTACCGAGGGACTCGTAGATTCTGCCACGCTCTCAAATAAACAACGTTCAAATTTTTTCTCACTTAGAACAAACAATACTTTTAAAAATTTGAATCAAGAACCAAAAATCTTGAGCATCTTGAATAATCAGAGGGTAAACGATTTAAGATTAAACCGAGTAGTGAAGAGCTTTGCGAATCACACAATAGAGAATATCGATTTAGAATCTTAGTGTTTATATAAAAAAAAAACATACACACATATTCATACCTTATTTAGAGCCTTTGTGACCACTAGATCGTGGAAATTGTTGTGAACGTTAAAAACATAATTGTTGTATAAGGAAATCCTTAATAAAAATGAAAAATAATCAAGAAAAAGGTTTTGGTGGAATTTGAAGTAAAAATGACACATAAGCAAAAACTGACGTATCAATAGGAGAGTGTTGCAGTTTTTGGAAAAGTGACAGTTGATTTAGTAGATATAGATCTAGGAGCCGACAAATTTTTGATAATAGAAAATGAAAACATTATTATACGTCAGTTTAAAA
>OVAQ01000144.1:36130-48082 GCA_900406345.1 Erysimum cheiri
TTTTTTCAAAATACACTCCCATCAAAAGTTTATTTTAATTTGTTTTCTTTTGGTATTCTTACCCTTATTTATCAATTCTGTCAAGTCTTTTCAGGTTTAGCTAAGATTATGGAATAACATCCTTGAAGCAGATGGAGGAATCGGTTTTTGACTCTCTTTTCTTGGATGAATCTCTGTTCTCTAGTTGTAGTTTCGAATGTGTTAGTTGGTTCTGTCAAGCTTTAGCATCTTTAGTTCTAATGTGTTAGGTTTGAGTATGCACTGATGTTAGATGCATAATTTCATCTTAGGCTTTGGTTGTTGCAGAAGTTCCAATACTATAATGACTGTTTTTTGGCTTGTTATTGTAATAAAGTTAACACTCTTGTGAAAAAAGAAAAAAAGAAAAAAAACCATTACTGTTGGTAGAAAATTTAAAAATAATGCCGTTGAGAAAGGGAAATCCAACAATCTTTAAATTTCCAGGGTTTCTATTTCCGACGATTCTTCGTTTTATTTTGATGTCTGAGGGTTTTAGAGTAATTAGTAACAATGCGGAAACAGAAGCTATCAAAACTCGACAAGTCGGAGAATTTCGCCATGTTCGTATCTCTCAGCAAGAAGAGATCGGTTCAGATACTAATGGCGATTGCTGTACTGTACTTGCTTCTAGTCACACTCGAAATACCCGTCGTCTATAGAACTGGGTTCGATACCTTATCACAGGATCCGTTAACCCGACCCGAGAAGCTCGGTAGCGAGTGGGATTTGCAAGAGAGACGAGCTCCGGTTCGTCCCTTGAGAAGCCTAATCTACCGAGAAACTCAATCGGAAGCGCCTGCTCGAGCTCTGGTTTCAAAACGGAGAAGAATGGTACAGATCATATCCGGGTTTAAATTTGACCCGGAAATATTCGACCCGAGTTGTAAAGATGAGTCCTTTCAGCTCCAAAAATCCGCCAAGGTAGCTTGGGAAATTGGTAGAAAGCTATGGGAAGAGCTGGAATCTGGTAAAACCCTAAAGGCCTTGAAGGAGGAGGAGAAGAAGAAGATTAAGAAACATGGTTCGAGTTCGTGCCCGCTCTCTGTTTCTTTATCCGGGTCGGATCTTTTTGCCCGTGGGAACCTCATTGAGCTTCCCTGTGGGTTAGCATTGGGGTCACACATCACGGTGGTGGCGAAGCCACGCGCTGCTCACTCAGAGATGGACCCAAAGATATCAATGTTGAAGGAAGAAGATGAAGCTGTGAAGGTTTCACAGTTTATGCTTGAGCTACAAGGGTTGAAGGCAGTGGAAGGAGAAGATCCACCTCGGATTCTTCATTTTAATCCAAGGCTTAAGGGTGACTGGAGTGGTAAGCCTGTGATTGAACAGAACACTTGTTATAGGATGCAATGGAGCTCGCCGCAAAGATGTGAAGGCTGGAGATCTAGTGATGATGAAGAAACAGGTGAGTTAAAACTTAAAAAAAAGCTTTTGACTTTCATGTGTTGTCTTGCTTGATTAGTAATTGGAGTTGCTTGAGTTTATAGAGAATTTTACCAAAGAGTGACCTTTGTTTCACAGTTGATGGTCAGGTTAAGTGCGAGAAATGGGTCCAAGAAGATGGTATTTCTTTTAAAGAAGAGACTAACAAGGCATCATGGTGGCTGAGTCGTTTCATACGCCGGAGTAAGAAAGTAACCGTAGAATGGCCATTTCCATTCACTGAGGACAAGCTCTTTGTGCTTACACTAAGTGCTGGATTGGAGGGTTATCATGTTAGTGTTGATGGGAGGCATGTCACATCCTTCCCTTTCCGAACTGTAAGTGATGCTTCCGAACACTCTTTGAATTGCTTTTGGATTAGTAATAAAGATCAGAAAGTGATATGTGTTTGTGTGTGCTTTTGGCCATATGAAGGGCTTTACGCTTGAGGATGCTACTGGTCTAACTGTTACTGGAGATATAGATGTTGACTCTGTTTTTGCTGGCTCTCTCCCAACCTCGCACCCTAATTTTGCTCCTCAGAGGCATCTTGAGCTCTCAAGGAATTGGCAGGCCCCATCAATATCTGATGATGAAGTTGATTTGTTCATCGGTATCCTCTCTGCGGGTAATCATTTTGCTGAGCGGATGGCCGTGAGAAAGTCTTGGATGCAGCATAAACTCATCAAGTCTTCCAAAGTAGTGGCTCGGTTCTTTGTGGCATTGGTAAGTTGAGAGTAGTTACAGTGAGGTTTAGCGAGGCTAGTTGTTTTAGGTCTTATAGATTTTGTTTGGAATCAACCCTTTCAATAAAATTGATGCTGAAATTTTGGTTTATACATAGCACTCGAGGAAGTCAGTCAATGTGGAGCTAAAGAAGGAAGCTGAATTCTTTGGGGACATAATTGTAGTGCCTTACATGGACAGTTATGACCTAGTTGTTCTGAAAACTGTTGCAATCTGCGAGTACGGGGTGAGTTTTTAAACCTACGAATCAACGAGTCAACAAATTTGATGTCATTTTTTCAATGATTCTTGGTTAACAAACACCTATTCTCTTTGGTTTGCAGGCTTATCAGTTGGCCGCCAAATACATCATGAAGTGTGATGATGACACATTTGTCCGCGTAGATGCAGTTCTTAGTGAAGCCAAGAAAACACCCACGGATAGAAGCTTGTACATTGGCAACATCAACTATTATCACAAGCCTCTACGCCAGGGGAAATGGGCTGTTTCATATGAGGTAAAAAAGAAGACCAATAAAAGTGAAAAATTTGGTATTTGACTTCTTTGTTCCAGATATGTCAGAAATCTTTAAGTCTATCTTACTCAATATATTTTAATGGGGTTTCCAGGAATGGCCAGAAGAAGATTATCCACCTTATGCCAATGGTCCTGGCTACATATTATCAACAGATATCTCTCGTTTCATCGTAAAGGAGTTTGAGCAACACAAACTAAGGGTAACCAATCATCTTCATTTGGAAAAGAGTATCAGAGACAATAATCTCTAACTATATAATGTGTAATATGGATCAATTTCTTTCTTTTCAGTTATTCAAAATGGAAGATGTTAGCATGGGAATGTGGGTGGAACAGTTCAACAACAGCGTGAAGTCTGTAGATTATGTGCACAGCCTTAACTTCTGCCAGTTTGGTTGCATAGCGAATTATTTAACAGCGCATTACCAATCGCCTAGACAGATGATCTGCTTGTGGGAAAAATTGGTATTGACGGGCAAACCTCATTGCTGCAACATGAGATGACACAACGGTGCATTGTTCTGTTTATGTTGTTCGTTGTGCGAAAAATAAAATAGAGTTCCGCTGAGGACAGTTTTTGTTGCATCAAACATGAGCTTTTGCTGTATATATGTAGTCTCTTTACCTTTTAGCAGATGAATGTATCCTTGCTTGAATCCTTCATTCACATTCATTCTTTCCCTTTATCAATAGATTCAATTTCAATTTTGAGTACACTCCAACCAAATTCAAATTGAAGATCCCTCTATATGGTCTCAAAATGTTTTCCTTTTTTTCTACTTAAAACATCTTTGGAGATGCTCACTCTTTAGAGTTGGTGAATGAATACAATGCACAGCTGAAGATAATAATCTTCACTTCTCTCATAGAAAACTACAAGCTTTCAGATCGTCTCATTTCTTTGTCCCTGGAATGTTTTGAAATTCTGATCCAGAAGAAATTGCTCACATCTCCATATGCAGTCACATAGTTTCTATTATTAGCCATCAAGTGCTCCTAGAGCTTTCATGTCCTCCAAGAAGGCAGAATAAGAGTCGTCAATGCTCTGTGGCTTTGACGGTGCAGATGTGTTGGTGGCCGACACTGGCTTAACCGGGGCAGCGTGAGTAGTAATAGACCTTGGTGTAAATCCCAAGCTGTTCGCAGTCGAACTCTTTTGCTTTGGTTTGGTTGTAACTGCTGACTCTCTCCTGACTCGAACTGATGCAGGGATCTGAATATCAAAATAATAAAACAAACCAGAATCCACATGAGTGTACAAATAAAGGGGCCATATAGTTCTGCAGTGCACTACTACTTATTGTAAATCATGTCCACTCACCATGGATGTAAGCTCAGGTGTGTGCTGAGCAAGTGGTCTCTTGACAACAGTAGGAGCAGCAGATTTTACGTAAGATGGTTTCTGTGGCACATATGGCCTACCCATTGCTTGTCCGTCTTGAAAATTAGGCGGTGGACCTGGGGGAAGTGGCGGTCTCATCATAGGAGGTGGTCCAGGTGGTGGACCATAAGGCGGCCGTGGGACTCCTAGATGACCCAACATTCCGTGAGGTGGATGTCCAGGAGGGGGACGCATATCTGGAGGCGGCGGTGGAAAGTGTAACATCCCTGGATGCAGAAGATCAGGCTGTAAATTAGAGAGTAAAGCTGGTGGGTGCTGTTGAGGTAAGGGTGGTGGTGCAACCATCAAGGAGAAGTTAGCATCTTGAAGATTACTACTGGAATTAGAATTTGATGGAACACCATCAGATCCATTGCTTACAGGTTTCGGGGGAAGCCCAGGTGGAGGAGGAGGGATAGAAGTCACAGTAGAGACCTGCACGATGGAAATGCAAAATGAATTTCGTTTTAACCTTTCGCCAATATCTAAACTCCAGTTGAAAATTTTGCTTATGGACTATGGACAACTTAATCGAGAATTTCAATAAACCACAAACTTGTTTTGGCCTAACCAATTAAAAATCCTTCCTGAAAGTTTAAGAAAGCTATCCGTGACACATAAGGGTGGGTATCTGCTCTAGAAAGAGTTTTAGTGCAAACTTACGTTATTGTAGCTGAAGGTTAGATCTGATGATGGAAGGATATTGTTATCAGTTTCATTTCCACTAGGTGGAGGTAGTTGAGAAGATTGAGGAAGCGGAGGAGGTGGCGGAAGAGGAGGACGAACCGAAAGCCGCTCATTTTGTGGGGGGCCAGGGGGCGGTGGGGGGCCAGGGGGCGGTGGGGGAAAAGCAAGTCCTGTAGTTGGAGCAGGAGGGTTTGGAGGCAATGGAGGTGGAGGTGGAAGAGGCAAAGCAGGAAAAGCATTTCCATCCTGAACCCCTGGAGTACTGCCATCTAGCAGAGGAGGAGGTGGAGGCGGGGGAGCAGCTATTACAGCATCTTCCGACGCGGTATTTGAAGATGATGCAGCACCGCTAGAGGAAGCGCCATCTACGGGAATACCAAGTCCTGCAATATAAAATAATCTTTTAACAAGAGATGGGGTAGGAAACAAAACTGTTTTGTTTTATGAGTAAAGAGCAGCATTCAACAACACGAAAACGACTACCTATTGAGGATTTATACATGGGTGGCTTTCCAGGGGGTGGCGCACCAGTCGGGTTCAAGGTAGGGTGATAATAAACAGAGTCCTGTCATCATACAACAGAACGGTGAGGGAAATTTAAAATCAGGTAAGAGAAACAACGAGGAAGGGAAGCTAAGTACTTCTGGTGTGAAATTCTTTGATCTTTCATTCTCCTCACCAGGTCTTCGTTGCGCGGGCAGGTGGCTATATAGAAATACAATAACAAGATATAAATCACACGAGGAAGCCAGTGACATTTCATCTTAACTTTCAATACTGATAGAACTAAGAACTCAAATAGTCACCTGAACATAACAGAGGTTGTAGGCTCCCCCTGCTCCTTCATTTTCTCCTCATATTCCTGGAAAAGAAAAACACAAGAGAAAGAAGAATAAGACAACACTACATTCCAAAAATGTACTCCTAATAAGAAACCAAAGGAATTGAAGCCTAGATCAACCAATGAAAGTACCTTCCTCTTCTTCATAACCATCTGCAATGTATCTTCAAGGNTCTTTTTATGTTTTCTTGCTTTGTCCAAAGCACCTTCAGCCTCTACACCAAATCAATTAGAACCTTTGTGTTAGTTTCCACAGAGACGAACCATGAAGCTAAGCTGTAAATCAGAATTGTAAGTTATGTTGGGGCCGAGAGATATGCACAAAAACTCATAAGCACGGTCCAAGAAAAGAATCAGGGAAAAAAAAAATGGATAACCACATTGATGATAGACCCTGATGATGTCAAGAGATATATGCTGAGACCTTGCAGAAAAGTAGAGGATGACTTACTTGACATATCTAGTTTCCTGATCTGTTCCTTGATTTGTTCAGGATCCTTCTTCAAAATTCCCACCTCTCTTATCTTCTTTCTCTCTGTCTTGTTCTGTCTTAGCAACAAAGTATAATTAACCCACACAGCAATACCAATTTATTCTTCAAGAGAATTACCCTTTATTCAAATGTTACACAATTTTTATAAACCATAGAATGAAAATTTGTTCACTTTATTCAGAAGACTGCTCTTAATTCATGCAAAAACTGATGATATGATGATTTTGAGCATCCTTTACAAATCCCAGCAACAGAAGAAAACACTGATTTAAGAATCGAATTGACAAAAGAAGAGCTTTGCTATAGAAATGTATCCACTTGAACCAGTGAAAAAACGTACATAGCATTTTTATAAACAAGACCTCGAGAAACATAACTAAATCAGCCATTTGCCAAATTACAGTAAAGAGTGTGAAAGTCTCAGAANTGAAACATGGGAAACATTATCCTAAGCCATTCAGCAATTCGGTTTNCCAAATTACAGTAAAGAGTGTGAAAGTCTCAGAAACGAACACAAGAAGATTCAGAAAACCCTTAACTTTTGAATTAAAGTTTCAAAACAGCAATTTGACAAGAACCCAAATTGAAACATGGGAAACATTATCCTAAGCCATTCAGCAATTCGATTTAAAAACATTAAAATTAAAAAACCCAATAGGATTGTTCAAAAGCCCTTACACGTCTCAATTCTTTCTTCCGTTGCTCTTTCCGGAAGGCATCGGTAGGGTTCATCGTCTTTCCTCCCTTCGTCGTCTTCATCTTCGCTATCCTCCAAACCCAATAAGGCTGTTCACAATAATACGAAAATCAAAGAGAAAACAAACAAACTTTTGAAATTTGGAATTTGCTTTCCCTTTATCGAAAATTGATTGAACTCGAGTCTCAATCACCGTTTAAGCATCCAAATGGGGGATCTGGTGTTTAAACAGATACAAATGGGCTATAAATGAACAATTAAGCCCATTGTGGCCCTAACTATCAAAGGACAAATGATTTTTTGGCCCATATATAATTAAACATCCTTCTTGTTGTTGTAGAATACGTCTTCAGTGTTTACATCGCTTGTTGTTGTTGTTTGCAACAAACTCGAGAGTGTTATTATCAGATGTATATACACTCAGTTATAATAATCTACACAAGAATTCAAAAGCATTGAGCAAAGAAGCTGATCTACTTGAAATAGAGAGGGACAAGTTTCTTCAAGGTTTCAAACACACTTGTGAATGGATCAAATTGGACTGACTTTCTTAATCCCAAATCTGGAAACTGGTTTGTCAGCGTTTGCTCCATACCTGGCATAGACATCATTGCAGCTAGCTGACCATCAGACATTACTTCACAGTCCTGTGGTGTATCCTTGATTTTCTCCGGGTCATAGCCAAATTGTGACAAGTAATCCTTGTACTTGGCGATGAACTCAGGTCCTGGGTTAGGTGTCCTTGAGTATATCTGATATATAGAACCCATCAAGTTAGGTAATATAAGAGAGTGTGAAACAGATATTTCAAACCTATGAGTTCTTGTCTTAAGTCACCTGAACAAAGCCCTTGTCTTTGGCACCAGAAACAAGAGCGTAGTTGTCGTAGTCGGTGGCTATGACATCATAAGGTAACTTGGGAATAAAAGGAATTGTGGGGAAACGAAGGTAACACTTCTCTTTAATCATCTCTCGCTTTTCTAAGTCAGTCTCGCTTTTCTCCAAGTCTTCCGCTCCCACGCATTGAACCTTCCCTCTGATTCCTGTTATATACCCATCAGGGCTACCATGAACACAAAATGTATCTACTCGGATGGCTGGTTCCTTCATATCAAACGTGTATACGCCCTGCAACAGGTAAACATTCAGAGTATATTTTATTATGAATGCACTCAAGACGGGGCATTATCGCGATTTGTGGAGTTAAGTTCACTATGGAGTGGTAATGTCTAGTTGAAGAGACAATTACCTGGGTACAATGGCAGTCTTCTTGGCCTTGACCCGCGAATCCACGCTTAAGAGAAGCTACTTCAAACCATCTTCCAGAGTACTTAACTGGGTCAAAGTTTTTAGCAGTCATGCCTCTCATCATCATCATCATCATCGTTTCCGCGTCAGCATCAGATGCATTGTCAAGTGGAAGAGTCAGCTTGTTTTCTTCCACAGAAGCACTCCCTAATTGGCAAATGTTCTGATGACCAGATGAGAGTTCCAACGCAACACCCTGCCAGAAGAAACTCAGAAAGTCAAACCACTTGTGGCTCCAATCAGACAACCTTATCGCAATGTTAGCTCTAACATACCTGGCCTGCTTGAGAGAGAAGCAAAATGGCTGCAAACCCTGAAACAAGACGCTTTCTCAAAGCCTGGATTTCAATGGGATTCTCAAAGGAACATTTTAACTCTGGTTGCTTCTTCAGCAACCCTTTGGAAGAAGAGAAGCACCTGATTGTAACATACAAATGAGATCTCCTGTCGATCCTGATCAGGGAACATCTTCTGTTTCATAAGGAAACCGAAATCTGAGATCAGTAAACCTTGAACCTATAGATTCAAGCTCTGTAATCGGAGACAGTTTCATTCCAGGATCTAGTTCTGTAAGTATGTCCTAAACTTGCTAAATTGTGCTATGCATTGATGAACTTGAGGTTGAACAGAGTTATGAAGTTGTGGTTCAAAATTAAGAAACGTACCTTGTTGTCGGAGCAGCAGGTGGAGAAAAAACTGGTCTTGAGAGGCTGATACTATTTATCATTCTCTCTTCTCTCACTTCGCTTCNTTTTTCTCCCCCCAAATTTTTTTTTTTTTTTTTTTTTTTACAGGCTTTGGACTGATGAGACAGCTTAGCTTTTTGCTGTTAGAAAACGCCGTCGTTGCAAGTATCTAGTGGAAGGGGCCCACAGGAAATCTCTCCAACTAGCTACTATGTTCCGTTAGCGGGACCCACAGCAAAAACGCGGTCGTTATAGCCAAAAGTGGTAATAGCTTCACGTTTACGTCTTGTTTGTTTATTACTGTACTAAAATGTCGGCAAAATATAATGGATGGTAGTAGATTTTATTAAAGTTGTTTTTTTTTATTTTACTTTTAAAAAAAATTATTTTATAGCTGATTTTTTTTTTTTGTATAAATTATTTTATAGCTGATTAAGATTATGAAAATGTTCTTTCTATAAAATAGAGAATTTAGATTTTAATATTTTTCCTTAATTTAAAAAAATAAAATAATAATTTATGTTTTATTAGTTTTTTCTTTTTTTAACGTAACTTAAGCTTTTTTCCTCTTAATTTTATAATTATTTTAATACAAAATCCAAAAAATATAAAAAAAATCTAAAAACCAAAAATCAGTAATTTATGTTTCATTAGTTTTTGGATTTTATATTTTAGTTTTAGATTTTATAGTTAGATTTTTGTTTTAATCCCAATTTATGGCTTTTGAGTAAGATAACGTAGATGAAGAGATGTTATAAAAAAAATGTAGTTAAAGTAAAAATTAGATTCCTTCACCTATAAAAAAATTAAAAATTAAAAATCTCAAATAGGAGATGATCATAAAAGTGTTTTAACCACATGGTTATGGGCTAGTGGTTCTCGTCTCTTGAAAGAGTTTAGGCTTACAAATTTTCAAGTGGTTTTACAAAGTCAAGTTACGTTTAAAAAATGATAAAACAGTGAAACATAGATCTTAGATCTAGATTCAAAACCAACTTCAAAATCTAAAACCATCATTAGATTGGCAAGACAATAAGTTTTTGACAAACAAAAACCAAAAACTCTCCTAAAATCAACAAAACATGCAAGGCCTAATTCAAAAACCAAATAAAAACTTGTAAACATTGATGGCTAATTTTTTTCTCTGAAATAAATTTATTAATGTACTTCAATCAAACTTTTTTCATATCTTGAATTGTTTCAATTTTTATAAACTGTTATTTAACATTTTTTTTATATAAAATTGTTTTGATTTTTTATTAATATTTGTACAAATATCATCTAAAAGTTATATATTTTAGATTATCATTTTATGTATATATTAACTAAATATTAATTTGAAAGAGTGCAAAATCAAAAGAAAATGTAAATATTTTTTATCAACAGATAATTTGAAGACATTTTCACAATCATCAGTTTAAATAACCTGAGATTTTTAAAAATATTTACAAATATTACAAGGAATAAAACCATATTTATAAAATAAAATAAAAAATGAAAAATCAGAAGAAAAGTAAATGTTATTTTATTTAAATTTTATAGATTAATACTCCAGAATGCAGTAATGCATATTTTCTCCCTTTCAAATTAATTGTTGTTTGAGAATTTAAATTTTGTTTTAGAATAAGTAGCATTTTATATTTTAATTGTAGATGTTGTTAAAATTTCATGTTTTATTAATATTTTTAATGTATTAACCAATAAAAATTGATATTGTGTATTAATCTAAGATAAAAATAAAATTTTAATTGTTTTCTTAATATGTGTGAAATAAATTTACACATATATAATCTAAAACGGATGAAGTATTATTACTAAGATCAATCGAGATTTTACATGAAATCTATTAATGTAGATAAGTTGGAGAAAGAAAAGAGAAGTGATGAATGTTAAAAAAAAAATGGTAAATGTAGTATTTCAAAAAAATTAAAGAGCAAAATCTAATTTGGTATCCGATTTATATATGTAGGAGGCAAAATCTAGTGTTTTTGTTAAACAAAATCTAGTGGTTCATAGGAAATGTTAAACTAATAATATAAAGCTAGTAACGGGAGAAGCCCAAAAAATAGAAAAAGTAGTGAATTAAATGCAGAAGAAAATGTGAGTGTTTGACTTGTGCCCGCGAAAGTGTGAAGCACAAAGAGCATGATCCAAGTAGAGATGCTTTATCTTACAGATTTTCATGTCACACTGTCTCACACCCAACTTGTTGACTTTTTTTTGGGGGGTTTAATACATAAGGCTGAATGTTTACCATTTCGGCTAAAAACTAGTGGAATTTATGGAATGCAACCAAAACTAAACTAAAACCAAATTTGACTTTAGATAGAACAATACATTGCTGATAATACTAATAACAACGACCATTATGTAAAAAAAAAACAACGACCATTACAAACATGTAGCAATGAAAATTTTATCAAGGTCTTAGCATCGACCATGACATCTACGATTTCATCGGATACCAACTTGGTTCTACATAAGTTTTGCAGCAATGCATTAATCATATAAATTAATGTGAAATTAGCTAGAACGTCCTCCATTTGAAAATACAGTGTTTTTGTTTTGGTCCCCAGGGGAATTTGGGACAAAACACCGTGAAGGGCTACTTCTTTGATCAGCATATGTATCATTCCAGAACAAAAGTGACCTCGTATAATAAGCATCATAACAACATGTGACCAAAGCAGACATGTATCGAAATTCTACATTCAACTATTGATGGGATCAAACATCCTAAGATGTCAGTCATAAGTTGCTTTAATCAATGCACTCACCCAAAAAAGCACTCTTCATATATGATATATCCTCAGAAATATACAAAAAAGTTGCAGTTTCAACATAATATCATATTAAAAAACCACTCGATCATTGCAGAAAAATACATTTTCTGATCAGACACGAACATCTTTGGATTATAAAAATTAAAAAGCTTGGAAATTCTTAATAAACTTGGGAGTTAAAAAAAAAAAACTTGGGAATTAGAAGCAAAAATGGAGATTATTAATTATACACAGCTCAACACACAACTTTCATATTTTGACTACAAAATAACAGAGCATTTCTTGACAATTTTCTCCAAGCATAGGATTGTATACATACACAAAAAAAAAGAAAACTACACATTATGAAGACGATATTATATAGGC
>OVAQ01000145.1:15057-47957 GCA_900406345.1 Erysimum cheiri
TCTGGTTCAGTGTTTTGATCGTTCGTCTCTCAGTCTACTAGTTTCTTTTGTTTGGTCAAATTATGATGTGGAAGGAAAAACCAGCATAATAAAAAAACGTACAAAACGGTTCCAATTTCTTCTAAAAACATCAAGCGTTACATGNTAACTATGCAAGGATCATTGCCTTGATCGATCGTGTAAGATCTTTTAGCATCATTAGTTCCTCTTCTTGTTCCAGAGATCTGGTTCAGTGTTTTGATCGTTCGTCTCTCAGTCTACTAGATTCTTTTGTTTGGTCAAATTATGATGTGGAAGGCAAAACCAGCATAATCAAAAAACAAAACGGTTCGAATTTCTTTTAAAAACATCAAGCGTTACATGGACCATTCTTATTTATAAGATACATTCTTAAAATTTGTTCTCTTTTTAGCCCTTTGATCCATTTTTCCCGACCAGAAGCAAGAACTAAAAAACTACACAAAAGAAATATCACTGTGAAAATGAAAGTAATCTTCTTTAAACTTCGAGATATTTGATGGCCGTCTGAACATCCTTGTCGCCTCTCCCACTAAAGTTTAAGACCACTCTGGTTCCATCAGGTAAGGTCGGACAAAGCTTCTCTAGATGGGCCAAGGCGTGCGATGTCTCCAATGCCGGGATTATTCCCTCCAACCGAGACACTCTCTTGAACGCTATATGCGGAGATCAGGAAAACACAATGCAAGTTCTCATCAGATGCGAAAGAAACATATAAAGAGAGAAAATGGTGTGCCGAGTAAGTACCTTCTAAGGCTTCTTCATCGGTAACGCTATAGTATTCAGCCCGCCCCACATCTTTAAGGAAACTATGCTCGGGTCCGACTCCAGGGTAGTCCAAGCTGATAAGATGAACCTTTACTCTTTAGATACAGGTGATGAGGCAAACGCGGCTTAAAATCGTATTTGAACGGAGAAGAATCTCTTACCCGGCACTGATGGAGTGTGGTTCAATGATTTGGCCATCATCATCTTGCAGCAGGTAACTCATAGCTCCATGGAGTACACCGACATCTCCTTTTGTCAATGTGGCAGCGTGTTTGCCGCTGTCCAATCCAAATCCAGCAGCTTCCACACCAATCATTCGAATCTCTGTGTCATCGACAAATTCATGAAAGAGTCCCATAGCATTTGAACCGCCACCGACACAAGCAACCAGAACATCAGGCTTCCCGCCCCATTTCTCCATTGCTTGTCTCCTTGTTTCTTTACCAATCACGGCATGAAAGTCTCTGACCATCATAGGATAAGGATGAGGACCAGCAACGGATCCCAATATGTAATGCGTAGTCTCCACATTTGTTACCCAATCCCTTATAGCTTCGGATGTTGCGTCCTTTAAAGTCGCTGTTCCAGAGTGGACTCCTCTTACCTACAAGCACCAGAATTAGATAACGATTCGAAAGAATTGCGACTTTGCAAGGTTTATGCATAGAATTCACATCACCTCAGCACCGAGAAGACGCATCCTGAACACATTAAGAGCTTGTCTCTCCATGTCTTGAGCACCCATGTAGATAATGCACTGCAAACCGAAACGGGCACACACGGTAGCAGTGGCTACACCATGTTGACCAGCCCCTGTCTCGGCAATAATCCGTTTCTTTCCTAGACGCTTGGCGAGAAGAGCCTGAGCCACAGCGTTGTTGATCTTGTGAGCACCAGTGTGGTTCAGATCTTCCCTTTTGAGGTATATGAGCGGCCCTTCACCGTTTTCTCGGCAGTAATGCTCCGTCAGCCTCTCTGCAAAGTAGAGAGGACTTTCGCGACCTACGTAGTCTTTTAAGATCTCTGCCAATTCTCTCTACATTTTCATCAATTCATTAATCAGACATTGCCCAACAAACGAAATAACCAAAAAGACTTCCAAATTATATCACACAAAAGCATGTATTATTGAAGAAAATATGAATATGAATGTCGTTTCCAGAGTTCTGGGTAAATTACAAAACTTTCCCTGAATTACATATTCTACATCGCAAACAAATCCATTTGGCCAAGATGCATCGGAAAAAAGAATCCCTTTTTTATAACTTTTTTGCCACTCGTGCCAATGGCAACGCTTGAATCAGAAAACCCACAAAGCCAAATCATTTCGAATTGATTCAATATCGACGAACAAGATCAAAGCAAAATCAGCCGAAATGACCTGAAAATCTTCGTCGGAGGCGAGCGAATAGAAAGCCGTTTCGAGTTGGGAGAGGGCGTGCATTAGAGTTTCGGGAACGTACTTCCCGCCAAACTTGCCGAACCGACCGAATGAATCGGGTCGTTGCCACAGGCGCGAATCAGATCCAGCGGCCTCCGTCATGAGAACAGTCGGGTCCTTGGCGACGGTGCAGGAGACGGAGAAAGAAGGAGAGGACCGTGAGCGAGACGATGGCAGAGGCGTAAATTTAGGGAGTCTGAAGGGCGATCTCAGAAGGATCGATTCGGAAGAAGCTGAAACGGATGGTCTGAAAGTAGAAGCGGTGCCTGCGGTGGCCATTAGTGAGAATCTTTATCTATTTCTCAAAACAGATGTTTGCTGACACAACAAAAAAAACCTTGAAAGTGAGGGTTTTTATAGATTCGTTATTTTTTAAAAAAACAAAAAGAGTTTGGTCACTACTTTTCTGACCAGAGAAATTGAATAAACTAGAGGAGGAAATCAGTACCACGTTAACTTATTGACGAAAAAACAAAAAGAGAACAGAGGAGGTTGGTNTTTTTTGGTAAAATAAAACTGTTAAGGGTAAACTTTTTATAGTGACAAACCCCACCGCAGAGCGGCCCCATATCCAGGAAAAACTCAGATCATTAGTTAGTAGTAGTAACTTGTATAAATGTGCCATTTCTTTTGTTTACGTAAATGCAACACACTGGGAATTGATCAATAAGTCATACACACCAACTTATGACTAGATAAGTTAGTTTCATCTTTTGTAATCGTCCTTACGACAAAATTATATGTCAACGTTACATAATTGAAATAAAAAAATCTTTTGTAATCAAATTAAAAGAAAACAAGAATGTGTTGGTTGGAATGTTGATATGGAAGATAACAAGTGGTTAAAAGCAATCAAAGCAAAGAACTGTGACTTCATTGTCCTAATGCGTACCTTTGAGGTGCCTAGTAGCTAGTATTCAAGTGTATTTAGATTTTAGGAAAATAGACAAATAATGATCATAAAACAAAAAAATGTTCTCTGTAATTTCCTTTAAGATCTATCTGCAAAAGACCTTGACAGTTTGCTCTTACCTCCCTATAAAGTATACTATAACTTCATGCCCTTCATGTATATACTCTATAATATCATTAAGGAAATGTTGTACCATGCAAAATTCCCTAAAGCATTCATTATTAGTGCTCGTGTTTTAATTAAGACATGGTTCTTAACGTTCTTATATACAGTTTACGTAAACACAATTAACCAATTTGGCATTCTTATTAAAAAATTAACCATATTGTAGAGCATGATCTCTATAATTCATGTTGCCTCTAAATGTGAAAAGGTTCTAACTTATTTGAATTGATTTTTATATATTGTGTAAAATCTCTTAACCGAATTTTACAAGAAAAAACCAATCACAGAAGATTCTCCTATAGTATGATTCTCCGTAATGNTTAACCGAATTTTACAAGAAAAAACCAATCACAGAAGATTCTCCTATAGTATGATTCGCCGTAATGATTTAATTTGAACAAAGCATTGGGAATACGAATGAAACTCTTTTTCATTTACACCCGACTTTCCGCGTCGACTGGGAAAATTCATTTTTTTTTTAAAAACATCTCATCCAATGGAAATTCATTATTTGTATTATTTGACGTTATATTCATTATTTATATTAAAAATTTGAAAAAAATTGAAAAAGTTAAAGCNGTGCGGTTTTGGGTGCGGTCCATGTTACCATTCATAGCCTTACTTGGAACAAAGCATTGGGGGAATACGAATGAAACTCTTTTTCATTTACACCCGACTTTCCGCGTCGACTGGGAAAATTCATTTTTTTTTAAAAACATCTCATCCAATGGAAATTCATTATTTGTATTATTTGACGTTATATTCATTATTTATATTAAAATTTTGAAAAAAATTGAAAAAGTTAAAGAGAAGAGATAAAATGAGCAGCGACACATTTCCTAATTTCGTCAAGAGTCTTAAACGTTACACTTTCGAGTGTCAGATCTCGTCTTCCTTCTCCATTTCGTCACTCATCTTCTCCGATTCAGCCAATCTCTCGTCGGAGATTTCGGAATGAGCACACCTACCGCGTCCGGTTCGGCGGCGAAACCGACAAGACCAGCAAGGTCGTCGAGTGTAGCAACTAGGTCATCATTTTCCAATTCCGGTTCCCTCACTTCTTTCCAAGCAATGGTGGAGCTGAAGCAAAAGATTCTCACATCTATCTCTAAGCTCGCCGATCGAGATACATACCAGATCGCCGTCGAAGATCTCGAGAAGACTATTCTGTCTCTCACTCCCGAAACCCTACCGATGTTTCTTAATTGTCTCTACGATTCGTGCTCCGATCCCAAACCTGCAGTGAAAAAGGAGTGCCTTCACCTCCTCTCGTACGCCTGCAGCCTCCATTGCGATTCTACGGCTGCGCATCTCACTAAGATCATTGCTCAGATAGTTAAACGGTTGAAGGATTCGGATTCTGGAGTTAGGGATGCTTGTGGGGATACGATTGGTGCTTTGTCTGGGATTTATCTTAAGGGGAAAGAAGATGGGGCTCATACTGGTGCAGCTTTATCTGTGGTGGGTCTGTTCGTTAAGCCTTTGTTTGAGGCAATGGGAGAGCAGAACAAGGTGGTACAATCTGGAGCGGCAATGTGTATGGCTAGGATGGTGGAATCAGCGGCCACTCCTCCAATTCCGTCTTTCCAAAAGCTTTGCCCTAGAATCTGCAAGCTATTGAGCAATTCTAGTTTCTTGGCTAAGGCTTCCCTGTTGCCCGTTGTTTCAAGTTTGTCTCAGGTTTGCGCTGAACCCTTTTAATCTCATCATCTATATACACTGCACACTATGTTTGTTGCAGTGAATCGAAGAATATGTTGAATTTTGAATTTAGTGTCAGTAACGCAGTATGTAGAACACAAAGCTTTAGTCCACATATTGGAAGCTTTAGCCAATAGATCAGTTATTGTTGGTTCAGTTGTATGCTGTGGTTTTTATAAAGATTGTATATATATGTATTCCATCATCTGACCTCACTGCTTGAGGTTTACTCTTAATCCGACATTTTTTTCTTACAAGTTTGAGTGAAATTTGAGGGGTTTAAGCATCTCTCTTTTTACCTCTGGTAGTTCAATGCTAGTAGGTTCAATGGTTAAACTTTTCTATAAAAATGAGAAGTAAAGAGCAATAACTTTGGTTCAGGTGGGAGCCATTGCGCCTCAGAGCTTGGAGTCATTGCTAGAAAGTATCCATGATTGCCTTGGAAGTACAGATTGGGTAACACGAAAGGCTGCGGCTGAGACCCTGGCTTCAATGGCGTCACATTCAAGCGGTTTAATTAAGGAAAAAACCGATTCCACTATTACCGTGCTTGAGACCTGTCGGTTTGACAAGGTAGCTATCTTCGCTTTCTCTAATTAATCTGAGGTTTAATTAAGAACAAATCCAATCATTTTTACATGGTAGCTACATTTGTCTAGTTTTTTAAAGTGGCTCTGCTGAGAGGTAAACTTAAACCTCATAAGCTGTTCAATTCCTTGTGAATGTCATCAGCAGCTCAAACATATCTGTTAGTAGATGATAGTGCTTTTCGGCCTTTCTCATCATCTGCATAGCAGATGAAACGCAAAAGCAAGTAGCTTAAACTTCTCACGAAGCCTTCCCTTTTGTTTTTTTACTGTGATTTACATATATCAAGGATTAATCAGTCATCTATAACTTTCTTCCACTACTGATAGAAATGGGTGAATGTTTTGTGAAATGGATCATACCAACTATGAAGGAGAGCTACATATTCATCAAGATTCTATTAGTTAGGACATGTGATGATCTTTTCGAGACAATTTAATGATGGTATTATATTGGACAGATCAAACCTGTCAGGGAAAGTGTGACAGAGGCGCTGCAGTTATGGAAGAAGATTTCTGGAAAGTATGTCGATGGTGCTCCAGATGAGTCAAAGCTTTCATCTGGTGAGCAGCTTGGATCAGAGAAGAACGAGGAGAAAAGGTCTAATCTAGCTGATCTAATGAAAAAGGAGGCATCCGATGGTTCCACGTTCTCACCAGACTCTACGTCTAAAGGAAAAGGAGGTCTTCCTGAAAAAGCAGTTGTACTGTTAAAGAAGAAAGCACCTGTCTTAAGTGACAAAGATTTTAATCCTGAATTTTTCCAGAGACTAGAAAGAAGGCAATCCGTGGAAGTAGTAGTCCCTCGTAGATGTAAAAACAACGATGAGGAAGAATCAGGACTCGATGATCTCAATGCCATGGGATCTTCAAATTGCTTCAAGAACATTCAAGCAGATGATAAACAGGTTAAAGGAAGGTTTGATGGGAATGGATCACAGGCAGGGACATCTGGTGATGATAAGGCTGGTGCTGTAAATGGGAAAGAGACACCTAGAAATCTCACTGCTGTCTCCAATACTGATAACCAATCTGAAGGATCCTTCACAAGTAATAGAGGAAATTGGTCAGCCATCCAGAGGCAGTTGTTGCAGCTAGAGAGACAACAGACAAATCTTATGAACATGCTCCAAGAGTTTATTGGTGGCTCACATGACAGTATGGTGACCTTAGAGGGCAGGGTAAGGGGTTTAGAGAGGATTGTTGAAGACATGGCAAGAGATCTTTCGATATCATCAGGTCGTAGGGGTAATCTCACAGCAGGGTTTGGCAAATATAATAGCTTTGCTAACTATCCAACTGGAAAGTATAGTGGCCGAGCTCCAGGAGACAGAGGCTCACAACCAGATGGAGCTATGAGGGGAAGGATGTGGAATTCCGACATGGCGGATGACTGGTTTGTACCTCCACATGTTGCTTCTAGGAACGGACAAGCCGGGCCAAGAAGATCACCTCGGTCAGAACAATATGAAAATGAGCACATGGGAAATGGCAGGAGAGGTTGGGATAATAAAGCAGCTGGAACTATTAGATTTGGTGAAGGCCCTTCAGCAAGAAGTGTGTGGCAAGCATCAAAGGATGAAGCTACACTTGAAGCTATTAGAGTAGCAGGCGAGGATGGTGCAGTCCCTCGTCCACCCCGAGTGGCTGTTGCCCCTGAAGCTGAAGCCATGGGTGAAGACGAAAACGAAGGGAATGAACGTGACCAGATATGGACTTCATGGAGTAATGCAATGCACTCACTCCGTGTTGGCGACATTGATGCTGCTTACGCTGAAGTCCTTTGCGCCGGTGACCAGCACTTGATCATCAAGCTGATGGACAAGACGGGACCCTCTCTTGACCAGATGTCAAATGAGATTGCAAATGAAGCTCTGAATTTCATCGCACAGTTTCTACTGGATCATAATCTCTACGACATCTGCTTATCTTGGATTCAACAGGTACATATTTTACCGGAAAATGGGTTCCAAGAATGAATCAATGTTTGGTCTTAACCTCCCTCTTTTTTTTTTTTGATCGCCATTTGCAGCTGCTGGAATTGGTTTTACAAGACGGTGCAGACACGTTTGGAGTTCCAATGGAACTGAAGACAGAGATCTTGTACAACTTACAAGACGCATGTTCGACGATGGATCCACCTGAAGACTGGGACGGTCCTGCGCCGGAGCAGCTCGTGATGCAGTTGGCGTCAGTTTGGGAAATTGATCTCCAACAATTCGAGAAGTAAACATGAGCTTGTGAACAGAGCTCGACTTCAGTACCGTTGTTCATAATTTGTCGTATATAACATGATTCGACTTGTTTAATTTTCCGTAAGAGATGATAATCAAATATTTATTTTTCCTTGATTTAAAAGTTTCTACTTGTTTATTGTTTTAGTTATATACTAGGGATTAAACCGCGGTGTACTGCTGGACAAAGATTTATTTTATAATCATCTAAAATTCATAATTTATAAGTTTGATATTAAAGTTGTTTATTTTGTATTAATTTTATATTTAACCTGTAATATACCACGGGATAATTTTTTTTTCCACTCAATCTTAATTAAATCAACTTGTTTTAATATTTTTAATATATTATANATAATATTAGCATTGTTGAAAAAAAAAAATTGAGCGGTATTGTAACATTTGATTAATAATATTTTATATTTATGTTAATATCGATCTAAACTCATCCCGCCATATAACCCGTGATATTTAGAATTTATTTATCAGTTTAAGTATNGAAATATTTTTTTCTTCACTTAATCTTAATTAAATCAACTTGTTTTAATATATTATAATATTAGTATTGTTGACAAAAAAAAANCAAAATATTTTTTTCTTCACTCAATCTTAATTAAATCAACTTGTTTTAATATGTTATAATATTAGTATTGTTGACAAAAAAAAATTGACCCGTATTGTAACATTTGATTAGTGATATTTTATATTTATGTTAATATCGATCTAAATTCATCCCGCAATATAACCTCGTGATATTTAGAATTTATTTATCAGTTTAAGTATTCATAATATTTTAAAATTTTTTAAAAATTTAAATATATTAATAATAACATTTAAATTTGTTTTTTAAAAAATAAAATTTATTATATATGGTATAATTAAATAGTTCAATTAAATAACTGAATTAAACCAATAATAACTGAAAATATTTGAAAGAATATTTTATGAATCACATTCTGATATTGGATTATAAAATCTAAACAAAATTGATGTTTTTGATTTAAATTTGATTTAAAAATGAATAAATATCAATTAAAAAAAAAATGACAATGTCATTCCTTGTAAATAAGTTGAAACTCCAAGACTACTTTACAAAAGGTATTTCAATTTTAATAATATAGATATATATATATATATATATGAAATGTTAAGTGGCTAAATATAAACATTAATAAGAACTTGATAATNGAATTGTTAAGTGGCTAAATATAAACATTAATAAGAACTTGATAATAATAAGTAAATAACAATCTCATTGGTTAAAAATGCTTTTATTTAAATATATAAAAAATAAGAAAATATGTAATTTTTCAATACTGTATAAAGCCTCTACGATCAATCAAATTAGAAAGATAAGCGCTTCAAACTCTCTTGCGATAGACCATCATCGTCTTCAGATCATAGTGCCAACCTCCATTTCCATAGTTTTACTGCTTCAGCAATGGAGATGGGAGGATCTTCGAAGAATGTTGAACGTCCCCTTGAGTCCATTCGTGGTTCTGCGAATACGCAAGGTTCGTCAACTTTTCTTGTATTGCTTGAACTTTTCTTTGTAGCGTTTGACAAGTTGATTTTTGTTTTGTATCACGAATTGGTTGGATTAGTCAATTTGCTTTCTTGCTGTGTATCGCTCAAATTTTTAGAGATTTTGCTTTCTTGTATGAGTATCGCTCAAACTTTTAGGGATTTTGTTTTCTTGTATTACTATCGCTCAAATTTTTAGGGATTTTGCTTTCTTGTATGACTATCGCTCGAATGTCGCCCTAATTTTGTTGATAATAAATCCTATTTACTAACAAAGAACTTAGATAGTATACCAAAGCAGAGGCTTATTTTTGTGTCGATTGATGTCTTGAGTCGGTGTGTTTGCTAATTTGGCTGGCTTTGTGACTCTTTGGGGAAAATCTTTTATCTTGAAATCCATTAGTAATGATTTGGAAGAAATAGGATACTAAACCATGCTTTAGATTGATGTTTTTTTTGCTAATCTGGCTGTCTTTGCTTTGTAATAAAAACTTTTAGTTTTGCCTTTCCACAGGACCCGTAAGAAACACTCGGTACCCTCTCTGCATGCCCAATCGTTTAGGATGTTCGATGTTGGGTTGCTCAGTTAGTAAACCAGATTCTGAGTATTCTTATTGTTGTGATAGCCATCGGGAAATGGCCGCTTCAATGGACTCCTCGGCTTTGGGAGTTCCTTGCATTATATTTGATGGTTTGAAAAATTTGGACGTAGCACTGTGTAGCTCCCTACTACACCGTATAGTGGATGGCGTTGCTGTTGGAATTCCGACAATTTCGAATGGTATTTTTAGTGTGCCACCGTGGGAGTTAGGCCCAGAGTTCCACACGCAGTTACTTCCAGCTGAAGGATGCCGAGACTTGGTATTCTTCGTTAAAGACCCTCCTGAACAGTACCAGTAATGGGTGAAACTTCTTGTTCTTGGGAACAAAAGTCTTACCATAAGATAGAACTTAACGAATTTTCTTCGTTATATTAATGAGATGTATTAATCCAAATATTTTCATTGGATAACGATTTTAATGAGATGTCAGCTACAAAACACTTTAAATTACTAAGATATGAGCAAACGAGAGAAACCTTGTATTTTTATTGTAATTGATTCAGGTTTTGAAATCGTTTTCTAGTTACTCATTTCTTATAATTTTCTCTAAAAGAAAAGTCACTACATTTATTTTCTCTTTATGCAATCTTTTGTATAATAGATTTTGAAAATTTGAACCATTTTCATCAATTGGTTGAAGATGATATCAAAGATACAAACTTTTTTATTTATTTTATTAGGATAATGAATAAGGTTCCGAATGGTAACCATACCGCACCATAAAACTGCATCGTAACAGTAACGTAACAGTGTTAAAATATCTACATATATATATATGTATATATTTTCGTTACTATTAGAATCGTACCGTATTTCTCCCACAGTTAAAACCGGAGTTACCATTTGGAGCCTAAAGATCGATAAACTTTGTTTAATTTGGTATATATCTTAAACTCCATGTGTTTTATAAGTTTGGTTGATGACAAGAGATGACAAAAAAATATATTGTATATATAACTATAAATAATTTTTGGGGATATTACGTATTTATAAAAAATTCCATAAAATCTTTGCAAATATATATATATATATAAATATTTCAAGAGATCTTATTTGATATATATATATATATATATATATATATATATATTTTAGCTAAACCTAATAACACAACTCTAAATATTTTCATAATTGGGAGAATAACCACATATCAATATGGGCAATCCTCTATATAAATAAGGTAATAATGGCTAAGAGATCCTTGTAATTCAGATGGAAAATATTTTTTAGTAAATATTATTGAATCATGAATTTTAGCAGAATTAAAATCCAACCTCAATCCACTATTATTCAACTAATAATTTTAAATAATGTTTTAAAATTTAGTGTTATTAAATCTTTATATCTACAGATCATGATTAAAAACGTTATTCAACTAGGATTTCAAAGTTTTAAGTGTTATTAAAATCAAATAATTTATAACATATTTGTAAATCGAGTTATTTTAAATAAAATTTCGAGTTTAATGAGTAAATTATAAAAATCAAAATCTAAAGTATACTGCAGATTTTTAGAAATCAAACACAAATAAATTTTAGGGAAAAAAACTAATATGACCCATATAAAGTGTTTAATTGCTAGAATAACTCTTAAAATTTGAGGGTTATTTGAGTTATTTTAATGTCTAAAATACCCTTATTGTTCTTTGTTAAAAAAAAAATATTACAAAAATGCCCTTAATTTTTTTTTTTCCAGCGTGACACTTTATTACAAAAATGCCATCGACGGATTTTTTTGTTGATTTATAAAAGTCTGCCGATAAGTTGTTACAGATTTATTTTTTGTGGCAGACTTAGTTTATCAATTTAAAATTTTAAAAATTATAAAAAGTAGAGAATTAATTTTAAATTCATGCTTAATGAAATACNTATTACAAAAATGCCCTTAATTTTTTTTTTTCCAGCGTGACACTTTATTACAAAAATGCCATCGACGGATTTTTTTGTTGATTTATAAAAGTCTGCCGATAAGTTGTTACAGATTTATTTTTTGTGGCAGACTTAGTTTATCAATTTAAAATTTTAAAAATTATAAAAAGTAGAGAATTAATTTTAAATTCATGCTTAATGAAATACTAGCATTAGGACCCGCGTATACGCGGATTAATAATTAAAAATTTTATAACCCATTTAAAAAGAAAAATTNGAATTGCAAAGATCTGAAAACATGCGACGAAGACCAGGAATCGGAGGATTACAAAAGGCAGCAGCTGCTAGGGTTTTGCTCCTAAACCCAATTACATATTGTTTTCTCGAATCTAAGTTGATTTTGCGCTTCTAACTCTATCCATCAAAATCAGGATCAGTACCGGTTACTTGGAGAAAATGTGGCCAAGTTACGGACTGATATGATGAAAGAACAGCTCGCTACGTTCCGTTCCCAGCTTGAAGAGTTCGCTCGTAAACACAAGGTCTAGTTTTGTTAACACAATTTTGTAAATTTGTTGCTTTGTGGGGTTTGCTGTTTATAATCGTCTTGATTTCCTATTAATATAGAAAGCTGTGGTTTATATTCCTGGAAAGAAGCATAATTTGCCTTTGGTTGCAGAATGACATTCGTAAAAATCCAGCCTTCAGGGCTCAATTCCATGAAATGTGTGCTAAAATTGGTGTGGATCCTCTAGCTTCAAACAAGGGTTTCTGGGCTGAGCTCCTTGGAATTGGTGACTTCTACTATGAACTTGGTATGTCTCATCAAATTTTCTGACATATTCTTCTCTTGTGTGTGTCAGAGAAGAATATGCTTATGATTCATTAATCCACGTCTGGGTAAAGAAGCTCTTGTGTATGGATTTGGCATGTGTGTAGTTTTCTTTTTCTGTTTGGAATCAGACACGCCCTCTGTGATATTAGAAAGCGTAAATGTAACAATTTTCTGAAAAGTCGTGAATTCATTAAACAGGAGTTCAGATTATTGAAGTTTGCATGCTTACAAGATCACACAATGGAGGTTTGATCAGCTTGCAAGAACTCTGCAACCATCTTCGTCAGAGAAGGAAAAAAGACCGTGAAGCTGTGACTGAAGATGATTGTCTTCGAGCTATTAGCAAGCTAAAGGTTTCAGAGTTCCTTCTTTTCAGATTTAAAATAAACAGGGAAAAAAATTGAACTCTTCTTGCTTGTATCTTGGCTTTTTGCCTCAGGTATTGGGTAGCGGATTTGAGGTTATCACAATTGGCAAGAAAAAGCTTGTCCGTTCAGTACCCACTGAACTGAACAAAGACCATAACCAAATCTTGGAGTTGGCTCAGGTTATAGTCATATAATACATTCTTCCACAAAATAAAACAACTTTCTCATGTTTTACATTGTATCTTAGAAGTTCTAATTGAAGTGACTAAAGAATTTCTGTTCACAGGGCCAAGGCTTTGTGACTGTGGAAGAGGTAAAAAGACGCCTCTCATGGACATCTGGTCGGGTTACAGATGCTCTCGAAACTTTGTTAGAGGTATGCATTTGCTATTCATTTCCCCAGTTAGATTTATGTGCTTCAAAAACTCTATTTTAATAGTAGATGCAATGCAACCAATGCGAGTCCTGAAACTTTACAATTTTATATTCATTTCCAGGAGGGCCTTGCAATGATCGACAATGGCCATAAAGACGGGAAGTGTCGGTACTGGTTCCCCTGTGTTTCTTCTGTTTACTCATCCATCGCCTCTGATACTTAGCCTGGTACATGCTATTTTTTTGTTTGTTTTATATGAAATACAGTCAAACTTTATTACATATAAGTTACGAACAAATCTTTTCAGTATATTCCTTAAAATTTCTTGTACATGTATCAAGAACTTTTTGTTTCATAGACCAATAAAAAATTATTTATGCTTGGTTTTTGGAAATCTCGATTTCTTCTGTCCAGTCAGAGTTTGGCTCGCTCCATGACCTTGGTCTCACCCCGAGCTGAAAATACAACACCATCTCCAATGCCTCAAAGACCTTACTTTCATCCAAAACATTGTTCCATGTCCCACTCACTATGCAGTAATTGTTGTTATACGGTGCTCGGTGATGTTCCGCGTGCTGTTTCCGTGAAACAAGCAGGCCCATGTCCTGCAATGCTACCACGAGAGGTGGAAGCTTGCTCTTGGTTCCATGTGCCCAAGCATGGAATTGTTGGCTAAACATTATGCAAAATGCAAATGTGCTCACAAAGCCATGAACCACAGGGTCGCTAAATGCAAGGTCTAGTGGGAGAACTGTGAAGGTTATGACTCGAGCCAGAGCGTGTAGATTGTTGGCAAATTGCCGTCTGGTGATTGTCCAAGGCCACTTGTGGTGACCCTGAAACGCCTCGATTTGGGCTCCTACAATAGGCGTAGACTCATCACCATAGTTATCGATGGCCCAGTGGTAGACACCGGAGCCTAGATCAGCTAAGATGTACCCTGCATAACCGGCTAAAGCTGGTTCGAGCCAGAGATGAGAACCAAACCCTCCAATGACAGATTTAGCTATAGAGACAAACAGAGTGGTGCAGCCCGCTGCAACCCATAACCGGTGGGTCCATGTCGATTTCAGAGTTGGGTCATTGGACAAAGGAGGACTCACAAGGCGTTGCTCAACCACAAGCTTCTCACGTTTAGGCTGAGGCTTGGTCGATTGCAGAGTTGCGTCACTGGACAGAGGAGGATTTGCAATGCGTTGCTCTACCACAAGCTTCTCACGATTTGACTGAGGCTTGGTGGTGGTAACAGAGCACGTAACACGTAGACGGAGAAGCGACGGACGGTGGCCTCTTGGGATGTTGGTGATGGGGCTTAGAGGATACTTGGTTTGAAGTGATACAGCCATTGAGAGAGATTACAGGTGAGAGACAAAAGTTATAACGAATGGATACAGACATCAATATTTCTAGTTTTCTCGAAGCTATAACCAATGATAAGAGGAAGAGATTACGTTGACAACACAAAAATATGAGGAAGAGATTATTCTATGTTGTGTTGTGGTGTACGTTAGCGATGCGTGGGACTATTGTGATCACCAGCGGATTACCAACTATGAATACATAAAAAAGAGTTCCAAAATTTGGATTCTTTAGTTTCTAAAGTTACCAACTAAAACCCATTATTTTGAAATGTGCAATTAACCCCCACAAAACAAACCCTATATTTCGGTTAAATTTAAATTTTGGTTTCGATTTCTCAAAAAAATCAGTTATTCTGGTTTAATTTCGATTTTTTTTTTTTTTAAAACACTGAATTATTATTATTCAATTGATAAATAATACATCGGGTGATAGATTCGTATATTCGGATCGTTTGTCTTATTCAGACTTGAACATGTTAATGGATAGAAACATGTTTGACCCAAAAAAAAAAAAAAGGATATAAACATGAGATTATATATAACATGAATGTTGAGAATATACCCAATGAATAAATAATTACGTTGAGAAAACAAACAAGGTGATGCACGATCGAAAAATCCAGACTTAGCGAAGTCGACACGGAAACGAGACANGAATTTAAATTTGGTTTCGATTTCTCAAAAAAATCAGTTATTCTGGTTTAATTTCGAATTCTATTAGATTCGTATATTCGGATCGTTTGTCTTATTCAGACTTGAACATGTTAATGGATAGAAACATGTTTGACCCAAAAAAAACAAAAACAAAAATGGATATAAACATGAGATTATAACATGAATGTTGAGAATATACCCAATAAATAAATAAACGAAAAATCCAGACTTAGCGAAATCGACACGGAAACGAGACAGTAACCGACTCAAAGGCGTTAACAATGGCGGCGGCTTCATCGTCTCCGTTCATCTTCTTCGCCGTTACCTTACTGCTGCTTCTCACTGCTTCATCCGTGAAATTACCATTTCATCCTCGAGACCTGCTTCCGCTTTTGCCCAGGCAAGTCTCGTGGCCGGTTCTCAATTCTCTCTACACTGTCGTCGATCTCCTCCCTACTTTCATCGGCTCAGCCAATCTTCAAAACGAGGCCGTCGAGTGGAAAGGTGCTTGCTTTTATGAGAATAAGGCTTGGTTGGAGCTCCATAACAAGTCCGGTTCCGAATTCGGCGGCGGCACACTTCACATTAAGGTCATAACTATGATGAATTTGTTTCCTCTTACTCTGCTGCTCTATGATCGTTATTTTTCATTTACATTTTGATGAACTTCAAATCCTAAATGGATTATGCTATTGCGTGTTTTATGCAGGTGGATAAGGCCCATAGTTGGACATGTATGGATATATATGTCTTTGTGACTCCATATCGTGTGACATGGGATTGGTACTTTGTTTCCAGGGAGCATACCATGGAATTCGACCACTGGGAGGGAAAAGCCGAGTATGAATATGTAAGCTTTTAGCTTTTATGTTTTTGTTTTCCCCATTTCAGAGTTAATATATCTAGTGGTTTCTCTTTTGTCTTATGGGATCACATTTGCTCAGGTTAAGCAGAAAGGAGTTTCGATATTCCTCATGGAAGCAGGGATGTTGGGAACTCTCCGAGCGCTTTGGGATGTCTTCCCTCTCTTTACCAATACCGGTTGGGGGGAGAATTCTAACATAGCGTTTCTTAAGAAGCATATGGGTGCTAATTTCTACTCTCGTCCTAAACCTTGGGTTACAAACATTACTACCGATGATATTCACTCTGGAGACTTACTAGCCATCTCCAAAATCCGTGGCCGTTGGGGTGGTTTTGAGACCCTTGAGAAGTGGGTAAGTGGAGCCTATGCTGGTCACTCTGCTGTCTGTTTGAGGGATTCTCAAGGGAAACTCTGGGTTGGTGAATCCGGGAATGAAAATGATAAGGTAACACTTCATTTGCTGGATGAATTAGTTTTAACTTATATGTGGGTTCTATTGAAAAATGGTATAGCCCTCATTGAGTACTACTTCTTGTTCTGTGTATCATTAGATGATCATCACTGCTAAGAACGAACTAAATGATGTGGTTGAACTGATTTTTTTAATGGAACTGCATTTTTTCGTCCTATATTTTATGCATATCATGAATTCTTTCCTGTCTTCTTCTTCAGGGAGAAGATGTAATAGCTATATTGCCATGGGAAGAGTGGTGGGAGTTTGAACAAACCAAGGATGACTCAAATCCCCACATTGCATTGCTACCGTTGCATCCTGATTACCGAGCCAAGTTTAATGTTACAGCTGCGTGGGAATATGCTCGTAGCATGGATGGTAAACCATATGGCTATCACAACTTGATCTTTAGCTGGATCGATACCATCAGTGGAAACTACCCACCTCCTCTGAATGCTCATCTTGTAGGTTTTCATTTTCAGAATTTTGGCATTGTTAAAAACATGAGCTTCAGTTTGTTTCTTTCTTGTTCTCTCTTTAAACAGCTTCATCAATTAGTTTATGGGTGAGGTTGTGATTGTTACTTCTGTATCTTTTTCTTTTCTTTTATGTTTTCCAGGTTGCTTCTGTCATGACAGTTTGGAGCAAAATCCAGCCTGATTATGCTGCTAACATGTGGAATGAAGCCCTTAACAAGCGACTCGGAACAGAGGTATTAGCATTTTCTCCATTCATTCACTTGTTCATAATTCTTTATCAAAATGTTTACTTCTCTTTCGAGTTCTTTGGATTAAAATAAGTAGAAGCTTTTAGAGTAGCATTGGCTTGTGGCGCATGGTAGATGGTACCATATGCTTTCTATGTTTTTCTTCTCCTTTTCTCCAGTGAATGGTCATTGATTTCTTTTATTTAGTTCTTTCTCTGAGATGTTCTAACATGGCAGGGTCTTGATCTTCCCGATGTACTGGTGGAAGTGGAAAAGCGTGGATCCTCTTTTGACGAGTTGCTGGCAGTTCCGGAACAAGATGATTGGATATATAGCGATGGAAAATCAACTTCTTGTATCGCTTTCATCCTTGAAATGTACAAAGAAGCTGGCCTTTTCGATCCAATCTCTAGTTCCATTCAAGTCACGGAATTCACGGTGAGAACCAATACAAACTCTAGAAGATATAGACTCACACAACACATACACACATGCTGAACAGTGGAATTACTTTTACAGATCAAAGATGCTTACGTGCTCAAGTTTTTCGAGAACAATGCAAGCCGTTTACCCAAATGGTGCAATGACAATGACGATGTAAAGCTTCCGTACTGTCAAATATTTGGAAAATACAGAATGGAACTTCCCGGTTACAACACTATGGAGCCATATCCGCATATGAACGAGCACTGCCCGTCTCTGCCTCCAAAATACCACAGACCAAAGAACTGCTAGAACCGAAAAGTCAAGTGTGTGGGTCTGTTTGTTAGGAATGACTTCGTGTTATGATGCACGAATCAAATTAAAAAAGTTCACTTAAAAACATTTGAAAAACCAAACGTTGGTAAAATTCAGTATATTCTTGTATTTATAATTATATATATAGATCACAGACACATATCTTTCACGGCCTCTTTTGCGGAGAAATTTACTGAAAGTAGCCAAGCTTGGAACTTTTGGTTGCAGCAAGATACCTTGATTCATACGGACTCTGACTCGGTAACATTTCTCATTGGTACAAACGAAAGTCCACATTGTTCCCCGTGAATGAATCAATAACAACTTAAAATGTCATTCATATAACAAAACTGATTGATTTGGATGACACAAATGGACAATACAATGACTAGGTCTCAACTAGACTTCTTTCCCATTCAAATACAGGGGACATGTCAAAACTTTTACGAAGCAACACCTGTTGAGGTTCCCGTGGCGTTTCTCCAAGCATATCAGAGAATATCAGCAAAAGGTGTTGGCATGCATGGAGTTCATCGATCTTATCCAGATCTGTGGCTTGTTCCGATGAAAGATCCCTCCACGCATGATAATATGACCTGTGGAGAAGGATTCAGGTCAAGATTTGGAGTGATAAACAATGCAAAGCTTTGGAATGATGAACAATAGAGGAATCGTTTACCATCTCCAGCCTGGAATAGCCTCAGGAGGAATACTAATTTTCGAACACAGAGATTTGATAAGTTTGTAATCACCATCGGACTCTGAAAAGAAGAAAGAAAAGTTTTAGCTTCAGTTTGTAGATGTTGATTGGCAGAACCAGATGCAGCATAACACCTAAGAACAAGCCTGAATAATTCTATAGTTTCAACAGAATTTTTTTTAAAAAAATCTCTAACCAACTAATTCATGCAGAAAGCTTGATTCCAAAATCAAAACCCAAACCTACTGTAGTAAAGAGTTCAACTCTCAATCAAAGCCAAGTAATCCGGAGAACAAGAATTGTGTAAGTTGGTCAAAAGCAGCATACCTCCAGTCCCGAGGTCATTGTGAAGAAGCATGAGAGAAAGTGCAAATACAACAGACGGAAGAAGAACCCTGTAGTTTGTACACAGAAGCTGTTGGAGGTGTACGATTACTTCCCCTATTATGCGCTCCGAATTTTTCATGCTGTCTTCGTGATTACTTTTCTTCAAGTATACTAACAATGTCAGCAAAGTTTCAGGCTTTGTTTTACTTAAGACTGTCAGGTCCAAATAATTAGCTTTAGAATAAAGCTTCCCAAGAATCACTGAAGCCAACAGCCAGCGTAGAAACTTTGCTACCATAGTCTCCTCTTCTGGTTCTTCAGTGAGTGTTATAGTATCTTGTTGAGACTCACCAGGTTTAGATCCCTTTTTAAGGTCACTCTTTAAGGCTGTGGAAGTTCCCCACAAAAGAAACCTTCTCAGCTTGTCCACGTCCTGAAAAGATATATGATACAAAAACTTTAAGCTCTTCAAAACAAAATTGGAAGGATGCTCAATCGTAAGAGAAAGAGAGAGAGAGGGAGAGAGATACCATGCATATTATATCAACTGGCGGTGTGCTCATTAATATAGTAATAAGCCCACGCTCTGCACTAGCTTCCACTTGAGGAGAACCAGAATTAGCAACAGCCTCAAAGAGTTGGAATATTCCCTCGATTGTGATGGTGAAATGTGGCTGGTACATTTTTCTTTTCTGCGAAATCTTTAGAGTAGCAGATAGTATCTGCAACATTAAATCAACTGAAGTACCATTTTCTTGTACTGATACCAATCCACCACCTAAAAGTCTGTATAGACGCGATGAGATTTCCATTAGCCCTTCGAGGCCAAATCGTTGCAGCCACTCTGTAACGTTTCTGGAGGCAAGAACACCAGTTATTACCTGTTACAACAATAACACAAAGTAAGTCAATTAACGAATACACTATTCTACATAAGGACTCTTAATCCAAAACAGACAACAATCATGGTTGACCATAGAGAAATTTGATTCAGTTTTGCANATTTTGCATTTATCATCATATTCTAACAAAATCTATATTCTTAAACGGTGTGCATACTTGTCCATTTACTAATTAATAGCACTAATGGATAATACTGTACACACCTCCAAGACAACTACCAAGCGCAAATCTTGGTCTCCGATGGGCTTTGTAGTAAACATTGAGATAAATGATGAACACCATGAAAACAGACCACAATTTTCAACTAGATGTCGGGCCATCTTATGGAATTTGACTGACTTCCTCACAACCTGAAAAATGAAAGAAAGACGGTTTTGTCAAGTTGGCTTAAGAGCTCAAAGGTTTAGAAAAGATACCCCATTGTACAGAGACCAAATAAATATATATTCTGAGCATTAACCTTATATTGATAATGAAGAGGGAACTGCATATAGGTGAAAACTAAAAACTAAATGACATAAGGAAAGAAAGTATCACCTGAAGGATTAGTCCTTTAGTTTCATCATCAGCAAGAGGAGATGAAGAAAAACTCATCACTGTCTCAAGGATGGAGTTTCTAATGTAAATTTGAACATCAGCATCTGATTTCAAGCCCACACACACTAGGCGTAGTAACCAAAACCTCTGTGATCTAAAGTTAACAGCGCTGCTCCAGAAAAAATCATGAAACAAAGGTATTCCCTAACAAAGAGAAAAATCAAAAACAGTTTGAATGCTGGCAAAGTGTAAAGGATAAAGACAAGAGTTTACAGTTTTCAGAGAATAAGTACCCTCAGCTTCAGTGTAGATGAGCTCTTCAAAAGTTTATTTATGGGAACATAATGTTCGTGAGAAGGATCCAACAATATCAGAGATGCCTCAGCGGCGAAAATAGCAGAAACAGTTGTGATTCTTTGCCATGGTTCCTCAACTCCATTTTGTACATACATCAGCAGAAGCCTAAGCCCTATTACATGCTTATTCTTCCTACAATTCTACATCAAAAAGTTCTAGTTAAACAAAAAAGTTTTCACCTGTGTCCTCAGAACCAATTTTAACTTTAGAATAATCGAGAAAAAATCTGACCATAAAGCCTTTGCAAACCCAATTACTTAGGAAAGAAAATGATTGGTAGACTTATGACCCAAAACTCCAACAAAATAAATAGTTCTGTTAGCTATCAGTTGCAATCACAAATCCTCTGTGCAGATAGGTAGGCCAAAATATTTCCCTCTATAATATAATATCATTTGTAGCATTTAAGTTATTAGAATTACCATTTACATGCGTAAAGATAAGTTAACATAGAATAATTATTACCAAAAGGACATTCAGAAATTACCTCAAGGGCATCCAGAAATATTTCAAGAGTTTCATAGCCCAATTTTCTCATCCCAAGATCCGCTGAAGACATGCTCACAAATGCAATTGCAAGCAAGCCTAAGCTGGTGAATTCCACAGGTTCAATGTATCCCATGGACAATGAGTCTATCGAGAAGCGCAGGATGAACGCCGGATCATATCGTTCAATGTCCTCAATAACCGGTTGGCATTTCTACACACGGAGGGATTAATTTGGTCGATGTTTAAAAATGCAAATACAAGAATTTCTAACTGAAAATTAAAATTAAAGACAGTACCTCGTTTATTGGATCATCATATGGGTAAAAATTATCCGATACCTCTGTAGTTCGTTGGTAAGGAAAAAACAAAACAGTTTGAGCGCATATTTTGGGATCAACACAAAGATTCTCTTTGAAAAGACTCCGCCGGACATCTTCAACAAGATCAGTTTCACCAACGTCAGATGCATCCTCAGAGAAATGCAGTTCCTCTCTTATTTTCAAGGCAGCTTTACCCCACAAATAATCTGTTTCAGAAACATTCAGCACATCAATCAACTTGATTTCATGCATCAGGTTGTAGATCTCCAGGTCGATTTCGCTTAGAGTTGCACCGTAAGAACACAAAAGAAGAAAATGCAGTTCTTTGAGATTGATGCCTGAATCTTTTCCACATTTGGAGAGCAACACTCTGATAATTTTCACAATTTCTAACTGCTTCACATAGCCAGGTGCTTCAAGACAACAACTTCCAACTCCGACAGAATTCGGACTTGAGATGATAAGATGTTTTAGTATGCTGGTGACAGGAGTGAATAATTCACCAGTACGCGAGGATGATATGGAGAGAGAACTAATAGTCGGTGTAAACTGAGAGTGAGATATTAAGAGTTGGATATACGGTGCATACGAGTACTTCCCTCTAGACAATAAGGAGAAAATTTCTCTCAGTATCTTCAGTGTCTTTGTGTCCTCAAATCTATAAAGAAGAATTGATTTCATCAGCCTCTCCAGGAAGGGAAGGCAATCCAAATGAACAAGCTCCTCACACATGTTTTCCAAAAACTGTAGAATACTTCTCAAAATGAAGTTTTCAAGGCTTTTGCACAGGGACCAACATTTGTCTTGTTTTCCTTCGGAATTCCCTTTAAAAGAACCATCAGATTTCTTGACAACACATTGCCAACTATTAACTAAAGCATTCAGTAACAGCTTTGATAAATTCTCTCCATTGGATCCTATTTTTGGACAACTTTCCTTCACACATGTACCTGCTTCACGTTTAAGATGACACATACTGCTACCCTCAGGAAACAAACAAATCCTTGCAAGTGTTACTTTTGCAACCACACGGATAGCAACGTTAAACATTTGGTCTTCTGACTGAACGTCCACTTCCTTTATCTCGTAATCCAACATCTCCTTGCCAGCACTAGTGGGAGGAAACATGGAATTAAATACCTTAAAGAGATCATCTTTTTTAGTTGGACTTTCAGTCAAGCTAAAGTGATACTGAAACATATGTACTGCCTTCCCAATAAGACTCGCATTAAACATAGTGTCAATATCCTCAGTCGTTGACAGAAGAGTCTCTTCATACTTCTCTTCAAAGATGCACCTAGACAAAAACCTCGGGGATTGAAGAAAACCATTTATTAGTATATTTGAATAAACTGAAGTTATATCCAAACATCTATTACAAGGCTTCTTGAGTTTTCCAAAAACTGATGTCAGATACGATAGCACAGCAGGCAGAAGCATGATAAACTGATCATCTGTAAGCGCAGAGTCATCCTTCTTACTTAGCATACTAAAGAAAAAGTGTCCAAAGACTAACAGATGCAAGGGACTGGACTCCACAAGATAGAACAATAACTTGGCTCTAGTTATGCTTGCCCGGTTAATGCAATGGATAGTCAAGTTTTCAGGGGTTCTTCCAACAATCTGTGAAATTGTCAAGACCAACGGGTGAACACTATAATTTTGATTATGTTTCCCCCTGAAAATGCCACCACAAACTTTAAGCAAACATATATCTGCCGAATCCAAACCAAAAGAGGTAGAAAACTTGCATGCCATGCTATATACTTTCTCAATGAGCTTACTGTCATAATTCTTTTCTTCTAATTCCCACAGCAAATCATATACCCCTCTCTTAGCAGTCGGCTGGTGCGAATATGACATAAGCACTTCAAAAGCGCCGCTAGCAATACCCAATCCCAAACTGAGAATCATACTTGAATTTGGGCTTACTGATTCTTCCTCATTAATTTTACTCAGCATGGAATGAGCAAGATCTAAAATTTTAAAAGGTGATATAAATCTCAACAAAGCATGAATCAAATGTGATGGTTGGAGAAGAGAAGCGTAACTTTGAGAACCAACACAAAGCTCAAACTTCACCTTGAATTCCAAGAGAAGCCTTTCGACCAAGTCCTTCAACGCCATAATTGACTTATTTTCCCTGAGGTCCCCTCTCCACATAATATGTTTCTCATCAAACAAAAAGTCCTCACAAGTAGAAACCAATAGATCAAGAATGTGTTGATCTATTTCACTAAAAACTAGCCTGCCCGTTGTCAGCGAAGTTTCTGTAGAAATCTCAACATTATGCACTCCAGATAATGTGCCACAATCCAAGGGACTCTCCAACAGTGCCATCACAACTGGGTGGCAAAGAACTGTCTGGGCCACTTGATGTTTCCACTTTGCAAACGAAGCAAGCAACTTATTTGAAGCGGGTCCAGAAACAAGCTCCGGTTCTGATATTTGAGAGAACAAGTGCTTCATGAGACGTAAGCAGATCTCTGAGAGTTGGCAGAGTACGGGAGCTGGTTGAACCTTGTAAGCTGATCGTATTTGAAGGAGCCAGAACAGTATTAATTGGATATTTGAGTCAATACTATCACTTTTAGGCTGCGAAACATTTCGTAGCAGTAGCTCTGATATTCTTGGAAACTCTGGTAAGCAAGATATATCCATGCTCATTATTTCGGCAAGTAATACAGGAAAAGGAGCCTGCTCTAAGAACATCGAGAAGGCAGAAGATCCAATATCATGGATGTCCATCTTACTTCTGATTTCTTCAGTTATGGATGAATGGTCAGAAAAATCAATCTCACTATCTACCGTTCCTTCACACAGTCTCCTTGACCCAGGAAATTCTGAACCTCGCCCAAATAAGTCAGGTGATAGCTTTGAAAGGTTTCCAAGGAAATTTTCCTCTAGATAGGTGATGGACTGTAAAAATGAGAATGATGATCCGTAGAAGGCCCAAGAAACAGCCATCACAGGAGCAAAATTTTGCAAGATCGATTCAGGTGTTGCACATATTAATGCAGAAGAAAACGCTTTAACTATTCCTGCAATTTCATCCGGAGAAATGCTTTTCACCAGGCCTTTGATCTCATTAAGAGTCTCTGCAAAAGAGCTGTCCGCAAGTAGACCCATTGTCCTTCTGGAACGCAAGATGATAGGTTTTTTGTCTGACAAGGATTGTGAGAAAAGAAGCAACATTCTCAATGGCCTCCATTCACATAAAGAATCCTTAGATCCATCAACCACCTCAGACAAAACTGACTGAACCAAGCATGAGAGTAATCTGGAATCTACCTACAATGTTAAATTTATAGAAATTATATTGGTATCTGAAGCGGTGTAAACTAGAATATAAACCTATTGCATAGTAAAAGTTATATAGATACACCTGTGTTTGCAAAAGATATATACCTGAGTTTGCAAAAGATATTTCAGTGTGCTGCAGACGTACAGAGATATTGCTGACTTCTCCGGTAAAGAATACGCTTTAGATTCAGAATTTAGTAGCCTCACACAATTCTGCAGTAGACAAACAATGAGGGGGCTGAAACCAATTGATACACCTGCAACCAACAGAGAGAAGATACATACCAGTCAATGAATACTTCTATGCTTATCATAAGCCCACAGGACAAGTAGGGTTAAACTTGCATGAAATTAATTGAATCGTGTTTGATAATCAACAAGTTTTCATCAATTCATAAGATTAATTGCAGACATTAGATAACCTAAAAAAGGGTATGTAAAAAAGTTAAAGAAAACAGGGTTTGTAAACAGACACAGGAGCAACATATTATACATCTCAGACGTCAAAATCTAAGCAAAAGGAGTAAGCATGTGAAATCTTATACCAAACCATTGATTTTGAGGGAACAAAATAATACCTATACCTTTTAAATGGGACAAGCTACTTCTGACAATGTCCCAGTGCTTGAATAAATTATTTCCAACAGTAGACACTGCATCACATACAAAAGAAATGACAACTGACGACATGCTTTGTACAGCCTCCTGAACCTCGAGAGGTAGTTTAATCTTTCTAAAACTTGGTAGAAACAAGAACCATGCACCAATTTCACTCGGATTTTTTTCAAATGCACCGGTGCTGCTCATAGCTGCCACTGCTAGATTGTACGCTAGATCCTTCACCCCATCGTGTGGTGAAAAAAGTAACAAATTCATGAACACAGGCAAATGCTTGTACATACGTGGTGGAATTCTTATAGGAACTCTGTCACTTTGAGACTTTGGCGTCCAACTGATGTACTCATTTAGCAAAGACAAGAGAGCTCTCTGCAATTCAGCTGGCAAACCTGAAGAACTGCTCAGAAATTTCATGAAGACATCAAACGATCCTTCAAGTACATTATGCACAGTACGCTGCAAAGATGAAAAGCATTCAGAACTCATCAAGTACGGATAAGGTACATCTAAGCCATAAATAATGCATAGACATTTTTACAATAATCAATAAAATATATCAAAGTGACACAAGAAACAAGACATTTGACCAGAACTGAGTAAGAAAAGCAAGACCGTTTTTAGTTCTCTAGCTGTCAACTGGACAATTCAAAAGTCAAAAGTCAAACTTCAATTGGTATACTACACTTGCAAGAACTTCAAAACTAATATTGACTTAAAGGACAGTGAAAAACAATAAGACATCTTGTCACTAGTTAAATATTATCAAGCTAGAGTAAAACAAATTTTGTAAACCGTTTTTTCATTTATCAACAACACAAGCAAAAATAATAATGTGAAAAATCAACATACCACATAAATCTTGAGGGCATCGAGAAGCTTTATGTGAAAGCACATCTCTGCTTCTTTTACCGAATCAATAGGCTTAGAACAAAGCTCTGAAGCCCAAATATCTGAAACAATCCCAAGATATTCTTTTTCACCATCTTCCTGATCTGTCATATGAGCATCCACAGTATCCTCTGCCAAAAAGATATCTTTATCAGAATCTACCCCACAAATGACGATATCACCAGCCTCTTCTTCCATAACATCCCTCTCAGATTGCTTAAAGCGTTTTTTTCTGCCTACTAATCCGCTAGCCAACACTGCTTTTCTCTTCAAAGACAACTTTTGAGTTCCACTAGAACCGCCCAGAGACTTCAGTACATTCAATAACACCTGGAAATCTGGAAAAAAGCTTCTCACCTCACCCATGATGTTCCGCTCAACAAAAACCTGAATTTGCTCAACAGAGCAGCTATGAGATAAACAAAGATTCCAAGAAGTAACAAAAGAATCGAACAGCCTCAATGTCTCCAAGAGAAATCTCAAGGTCCCATGTTTCACAAGAAGATCAGAATGGAGCATCCCTTTAGTGATCAGTGACCGGCTAAATGGTCGGGGGCATATACATTTCATGATAGTCTGAACATCCAAACCACCAGGAGTTGTAGCACTTTGATCTGGATTGCGAAAATCAGAGGAACATGAAATTCTTACTGATGATACCAAGTTTGCTGCCAAAGAAATAGAAGAAAACCTGCAATGACTTCAGTTACTATGCAAAAAGAATGACAAAACAGCAAAAATCTGACAGTACTACACACATCAAAATGAAGATAGATACACTTTCGTACTCTGAAGAAGACTAACCAGGATGGTGATGCAAAATCTTCCACATTGTATGGAAACTCATCCAAGAAAGCTGACGCTAAAGACGGTCTACCCCCTACAATGGCTAGAAGCAAATCTCTGTGATAACCAATTTCTGCTGCTCTCAACCTCTTCATGAGCATTACTAGTCTGTTTGAATTGCCTGGCAACTTTCTCTTTGCATCTGGCATCAATCCATTACAGGGATCTGTGCAAACTTTAACAAGAACATCATGGGCCAACTCATTCACAATCCCACAATCCCCTCTTGCTGAAATGCTGACTAGCTGCTCTAGCGTCTTACTTCCAAAAAGAACACTCCTTAGAGCAGGAGAAATCAATGATTCTTCAACAAGGATCTTATCCTTCAATGTAGACAAAACATAGGCGACAGTGTCTTCATCGTCGTTCCCAAGGCCTTGCAGGACTGTGGAATACATTTCCTTCTGCTTTAAAACTGACCTTAGCAATTCAGGCTTCCCAACTTCAAGGAAAGATATTGCAAACCCGACAAAGGCCTTCCTTGTTGAGTGTTTCCTAACCTTTGCGGCCCCTCGCGTTTTATACTCCGCTAGTTTTGTGAAACCCTTAAAATCAAATTTCTTGGCTATTTCTGATGCCATGCTTGGACCACGTCTAACAATCGAAGCCAACAATGAAAGTGCAGCATTCTGATGTTTTCCTTCTTTGCTGTTCAATTCTTTGTAAATGTCATCCATTTTTTTGCCAATAAGTAACCTGCCAAACTGGTCAAAAGCTCTTCCAATCTCAGTTGATCTACCTTTTCCCTCTGGATGACTCAAAATCGTCTGGATAAGTGAGAATATATAGGAAAGTCCTTGCTTTCCCTGTCGAAGCTTCCATGCCTCCAGAAGCTCAGCAAAGTCGGGTGAGTTCTGGAAATAAAGACGCAACAAATCACCACCAGTTTCTCCCTTGAGTAACTTAACAAATTCTTTTGCAGCATCAGAACATAGCTTAATCTCATGTAAGCAAATCTTATGCAACAATTCTCTAAGTTTAGCATCATGTGATGGTCTGAAAGCCATCGCTGGGAATTTTTCCACCTCAAGATCTCTATTCCCTCCGTCCTCCACCATTCCTGAAATAGCAAACAAGTTAATCAGTGAGAGAGTAAACTACTACTCCACCATCCTACACTGTTCAAGAGAATTAAAGCTACCCAAAGACAAAAACTTTACAGCGCAATAGAAAGAAACAAAAAATCAAGCAAAGGAATAATCAATTTCAGTTATTAGCTAGAAAAGATAATAATTGACTAAAGATTTCAGCAATCAACAGTTTTTCTTACTCTTCCGTAATTTCCAAACAGAAAGAAGAATCGATAGGATAGTTTTTTTTTTTTTTCTTTTAAATCAAACAGATATTGCTGAACGGGTCTGCACATTTTTTTTAAGCTCGTTTCCTACCTTGGTAAACAATTTATTACTGCATAAGAAAAAGGTAAGCTAATTAGGAGCTGAAACTTGTTGGAACCATATCATACTTTTATGCCATTCTCTCTTAAAATCCAATCTACAGCTCAGTTCCAAACAATCCAATTCACAAAGAATTTATAAGCAAATTGCGATGTAGAATTAGTAGTAACTCGTGAAGATTTGTCCATATCATAGAAAAAGATTAAATAAGAAATCAGGAAAGCGAAAGATCTAATAATCACTCGAAGGTGAAATAATACTAACCTTTAACTGAGTTTGAATCTCTCTGAATGCGCCGCCAAGGGAGTCGAAAGAGAAAAGAGAGAGAGACTGTGGATTGAAGAAGAAATTGCAGAAATCAAAAACCCAACCAAACCCCCAGAATTTGGTTTAACAACAGCACAGAGAGCACTTGTTTCCTCGCGGGGTTTTTACTTTTTAGGGTTTAAGAGGACAAAAACATTTCGGCGGTTTCAGTGCTCTTGTAATGGGCCGAGCCCAAAACTTTGTGATCGGGCCATACCTCAATTAACTTTTTGACTATAAAGAGGAAACAGAGACATCATCTTTCAGTCTCTCTTTTGCCCTTTTGTCTGCGAGCTCGACCCTTGAAATTGCATCTACGACATTCGTACCCTTTTCTAGGTTATCGTCGTCATGATGCAGCAGCCACCTCCAGCTTCCAACGGTGCTGCGGCAGGGTCAGGGCAGATTCCTTCAGACCAGCAAGCTTACCACCACCAGCAGCAGTCGTGGATGATGCAGCACCAGCAAGGTCAGCCGCCAGCAGGATGGAATCCTCAGTCTGCAGCGTCTCCTGGTCAACCGCAACAGCAGCAGTATGGTGGTGCTGGATCTCAGAATCCTGGATCAGCTGGTGAGATCCGCTCCCTGTGGATCGGTGACTTGCAGCCTTGGATGGATGAGAACTATCTCATGAACATCTTTGCTGCTACCGGCGAGGTAATTTGAAATACCTGTGGAGATAACTATTTCGTTGCTCCGATTTTTTGCTTTTTAAAAAAAAATATTTCAAGTTTCATCCTTTTGAGTGCTTGTTTCTTCGTGGCTGCAGGCTCAATCAGCTAAAGTCATTCGCAATAAACAGAGCGGATATTCTGAAGGTTATGGATTTATTGAGTTTGTGAACCATGCTACAGCTGAGAGGGTTTTACAGACTTGCAATGGTACTCAAATGCCCAACAGTGAACAGACCTTCAGGCTCAACTGGGCTCAGCTTGGAGCTGGAGAGAGACGCCAGGCTGAAGGGCCTGAGCACACTGTTTTTGTTGGAGACTTGGCACCTGATGTCACCGACTACATGCTTACTGAGACGTTTAAGGCTGTATATTCCTCTGTCAAAGGGGCAAAAGTTGTGACTGATAGAACTACTGGACGGTCCAAGGGGTATGGATTTGTCAGGTTTGGGGATGAAAGTGAGCAGATTCGTGCCATGACTGAAATGAATGGTGAATACTGCTCATCCAGGCCTATGCGTACTGGTCCAGCTGCCAACAAGAAGCCTCTTACAATGCAACCAGGTATGTTTTGATATTAAAGAGCCAGATATCTGATGAGTTATTACATGACTCACTTGTCTTTATCTGTCTATGCTANCAGAGCCAGATATCTGATGACTTATCAATATGTTGAGTTATTACATGACTCACTTGTCTTTATCTGTCTATGCTAGTTGATTGTCTTTTCTTTGGGGTATTCTTTTACCGCTTTTCTGATTGGTGAAGCTTGTTCTGTTAGTTGTTGCTCAATGTGTCTGCCCTTTTCCTTCCACTTCTTGCCTTTCAGCACTTCAAAGAATTTAATATCGCAAAACATCCTAAAACTTATAAAATACAACTCATGTTGTCTTAAAGCAGGAGAACAAGAGGCTCTCTTTGGGGGGGTCTGGAACTGATTTCAGCTGAAAATGATTCCACCTTATTGCGTGGCCTCATTTAGGTCAGTTGGTTATGTTTTCAGAAGAAGTTAATTACAAAGCTTTTATTAACTACAGTCGCAAATTATTTCCAGTTCTTACTTATCAGGCATAAGTCTTTTCTTTTACTTTTAAGCCCTACCTTTAAGTTAATTCTTTCATATTACATATCATTACTTTTCGCCTTTTTCCAGTCTGAAATCCTTAAAAGAGTATTTTGTAATCTTCTTCATACCTCTCAATTCTTCTTCTCTCAGTAATTAGTGCTGCAATATTTTCGTTCTTTCAGTACTTTTCGCCTCTAAATTTATACTGTACTTCTCGTTTCTAAATTTATACTTTCAACTCTTCTTTAGTGTAACTTATATTCATTTGCAAGTTGATTACTTATTTACAATGGTAAGACTGTCAGACCTTGGATGGAATTTAGGTTACTTGTGATACCTTGGAGAATTTCTGTCCCGTTCTCTAATTTCTCAGTGTTGGATCCTGCAGGCACTTTTTCCCCTAGTACATCCTTAATGATTTGTGTTTCCATTATCATCTAACATCAGAACCCTTTACCCTAATCTTCAAGTTGTATCATATATATTATTCCATTTGATTTATCTGCTGATATTTTTGGGTCTAGATTTGGATAAATTTTGCAACTGTTATTGTTGTGTGTGCATGTTTGCTTTAGTGTCTGTTTCTTTGCACTGTCAACTGAATGTAGTATATAGATGTTTGAGTTTTCTCCTTACGTTCTCTTGACTGTTTATTTGCAGCTTCATATCAAAACACTCAAGGAAATCCTGGAGAAAGTGACCCAACTAACACTACAGTGCGTATTTTGTTTTTGTTTTTTCATTAAGCCTTTTCTATTTGGGGTATATTGTTGAATTGTAGTGTCATGTTTGGTATTCCAGATTTTTGTCGGAGCTTTGGATCAAAGTGTAACAGAAGATATTTTGAAATCAGTTTTTGGTCAATTTGGTGAACTAGTTCATGTGAAAATACCGACAGGAAAGCGTTGTGGCTTTGTTCAATATGCCAATAGGTAGTGTGACTTTGGAGACAACAAACTTCATCTTATATTGAGAATGTTGGTTCACAACTTTTCTCTGTCTGTTTGCTTCAGGGCATGTGCAGAGCAAGCACTCTCCCTATTGAACGGAACACAGCTTGGTGGACAAAGCGTTCGTCTTTCATGGGGGCGCAGTCCTTCCAACAAACAGGTCTGTATCCAGTAGACAATGCACCAAGCTTACTACCCTTGCTACTTTATGTGATCTGATGACTTGACCCATAAATTCACAGACTCAACCTGATCAAGCCCAGTATGGTGGTGGAGGATACTATGGGTATCCCCCTCAGGGATATGAAGCATACGGATATGCACCACCTCCTCAGGACCCTAACGCCTACTATGGTGGTTATGCTGGGGGTGGCTATGGAAACTACCAGCAGCATGGTGGCTACCAGCAGCAACAGCAGGTAATTCTTTGGTTTTTACCTGAAAATCTATGAAGTTTTATTATGATATGGAAGACTCTAAATGTTGCGAGCTTACTGATTCTTCCTCACTCTGTTTGTTCTTCCGTATTTGCAGTGAAACATGATGTGTATGTCGTGATGGAGCTGAAGTTCCAGAAAGCTGTCACCGTTTGAAAACGGTGAATGAAATATTGAAGTGAATGTGTATTAGCTCTTGTTGTCTGAAATGATGTCTTCAACTCTTTTTCTTTTGGATTGTTTTTCTTTCGCGTGACAATTGTTGAGTCATGAGTGTCCTTCCAAGTCGTAACAAAAGGCTTAACCCAAGTGCTTTTTGTCATTTGACTAATTTGACCATTATGTTTCTTCCTACTGTTGCTGTACTGTTTCTTCTTAAATCTTTAATAACACTCTACAAGGCCATAATTAGCCAGCACGACGGTCATAATTTTAAAATAATATTTTGTGTTTCTTTTGTTCAATACAATTGAGTTTGTTTTTGTCTCATGCCGAGCTACGGTCAACACGTAGCCTTGACATGTTCATTTAGCACTAGTATTCAACTATACTCCTTGGATATAAAGAAAGAAGGTTGATCTAAAGGTGGCATAAGATGAAATCAACG
>OVAQ01000146.1:0-47890 GCA_900406345.1 Erysimum cheiri
AGTCCCAACATTATTAATTTATAGAGGTTTTACTGTATTTATATTTTTTTATAACTTACAAAAATCAAAAACTTTGAAAGAAAAAAGATATATAGAAAAGATTACAAACTAAAATCTAAAAATAAAATGAGAATGAATATTAAAGCCTAATTCTATAAATTCAACCCACATAATTTCAAGTTATAAGTGTACGATGGCAAGTCAAGTTACAAGTATTCGAAAATTACCAAATACTTGCCTAGTGCCCGGACCTAGATAAAGTGACACACTTTCATTTTCATGGGCTCACATATTTTTTTTGACATTTTTTATTACTAAATACTAATTGTAAATCGAACATTATATCAATGTCAACTCAATGTCATTCTTTTATACATGTGTCAGAAATTAGACATGATGCCAAAATAGAGATGTACTTTTATCCTACTTTTATTGTCAAAATGAACGTTAAACTAAACAGATACAATACAATGCATAGAGTGGCCTAAGAGAGTTCAGATTTGGTAAAGCTCCGTTGAAGCAAGGAGAGAGCAAAAAAAAAAAACATCTTGAAACCATAAAAAAAAAGTTGCTGTTCATGCCTATATTGATACGCATTCGCCGGACAAGTGACAAAGTATGAAAGTTGAAAACAAAGACTAAATATTTCGACATTCATAACGAGTTCAGTGGTCATTCACTGTGTCAGGAGGCTTCAAAATGGTGATCAGTTTCGTCAAAGATCTCCTGCAATCACGTTTTGCTTGTCCTAATCCTCGTCATTGTCAATGCGTGTTCGGAAGAGGAAGTCTTCGCCTTCAAGTTCATCTTGATATAGGGATATTGATGGATCATTGCATTTCTCATCTTCTTTCTCATCATTACATCTCTTTCCCTGATCAAAAAGTACCCTCAGAATATCAGAAGTTTGATATATGAGAAAGTAAATCAAACTTATATCTTTGACTATCTCACTTTCAGAAGATATGAAGGCTTTAACTCGTTAATAGACTAACCTCTATAGAATTGCCTAACTTTGATCACTATACTAGGTCGAAATTAGCATATCGAACCCTTCTTCATCAGATTTCAGATCATAACCTTCATTTATCATTCAAATGGTTGGATTCCGGTTCAAATAGAATGAGGTTTTTTTATTCTTACCATTCAGAATTTAGCAAAAAAATTATTTGAATCGGTACCTTTCTTAAAATATAGAAGAAATAATGGAAGCCATCACCAAAAGTGTTGTACTCCATGGACCAAGTAAACTTGGAATCCATAAACAAAGGACGCCTGAAATGCGGCTGCATGACAAAAGAAAAGAGTATTTTAGAGGGTAATAAAAATTGAGCAAATGCAAGAATTTGATATCAGATATATGCTTTTACTACCTGGCCAAAAGTAATGGAAATGAAAATCCCATCTGGCTTCAAAACCCGGTGAACTCCATCAAGAGTTGCCATGACTTTGCTAACAGTTTCTTGACGAGGATTCCATGGATCACCAGCATCCACAAACAGTACATCCTTAATTACAAAAAAAGGTGCAATTCATTAGCTTTCTCTAGTTGAAGTTCAAGAAAATATAAACACTTGGAAACCACCACATTCACAAATCTCAAGTCCTAAACAAACAACGATTGAAAGGAAATTATAGCTCAGTTACAGGTTTTACCATGGTCCCTTTCTCAATAACCACATCAAAACACTCGCTGTTAAATGGGAGGTCTAGCATGTCAGCTTGCACCACTTTTATTTCTGAATATATCAAAGCCTCACGTCAAATATTAAACACGTCAAGTTTAAGATCCATTAAGCTTTTAATTTCAACCAGCAAAACAAAGCAAGCAGAAACTAATGAAGTTCTCTGTTTTTACAAAGATTTTTAAAATGTCAAAAGTATAATTTAGTATAGACTACATTCAAAGATTCGACTCAAATAAATTATAATCTAAGCAATACCTTTGTACCCTTTAGACAGCAAGCGACTCTGCATCTTCTCTACAGCAACCGAAGATAAATCAATGCAGGTAATATCAACAATCCCGTCCTTATACAACTCTTCACACAACTGAGAGTTGCCACATCCCAATTCCAAGACCTTCATCACAACAAGAAGGAACACTCAAATCACAATTTTCTTTTGCAATATAAACTTAAGCTATGGGTGTGAACTCTGAACAATCATATCCATTTAAAAAAAAAAAGAGAGGGAATGTACAGAAGAAGAGATTTTGATGTTGGATTTGATGAGATGCTGGAAATGAGAGTAGTCCTTGAACCATTCATAGTGTTCCTCGGATGAGAATCTCTCGTCCCTGCAGCATATTTTTGGCGACATTCAGAAGAAACACAGGAAAGAGAGAGAGGGAAAGAGATTGTTCTAAAGCTGAATGCAATTCATCATACCAATAGTGAGGATCGAGGTAGGTCAGAGCAGAAGGAGGACCAACGGAATTCGTATCCGAATTACGATTTGCGGATGAATTCTCCATCGCTGGACTTGGTTGATTGATTCTCCTTCTCAGCTCAGGCATAAACCCTAAACCCCTTTCACTAATACCAATTGGCCAAGTTTAATTTTAAAGAAAAACAAAAACAGGAAAAAAAGTTGTTAACGGACACTTTTGATCTTGGCATAAAAAAGCTTTAGAGTTAAGGGGGCTTGTTATAACATATGGGCCTAGCAAAAACGGGCACATGTCTTTCTCAAGCCCATATGAAGCTTTGTGATTCTTCTACACTATGCTTTAGTTGTCTTTTCTGAGGAGTTTTTATTCGGTACTAGTATGAGTCATATTTATGCAAGTCTCTTGTGTTAACAACGTCTTAACGATTACTTTGGCCAATTCAGTTATGATCAGCTGACTATTGCCTGTGACGATCTCAACTCAATTCTTAATTTTCCTTGTTCTGTACGACAGTTATCCAATTACGCAACTTTCTATGTGTGTATTGTTGGTGTCTATGAAAAAATATACCATAATCCAAATGAATTTTCTTGTTTTTTTATTACAATTTCTTTTCTTTTTAATGGTTTTAGTTGCATGAAACATGTGTCGTTGACAAGGTGACAAATGTTGAAACGACAGAATCCAAATTTACATTCATACGAAAACACACATCTTAGAGAGTTCAACCATAATTTTGCGACTGCAAGACTTCACTTTCAAGACCGAATTTTGTGGCGTAGGTACTTTCAAAAGGCTATCTCTTTCCTTTTATTTCCACCAAATATGAAAATCATATCCCAAAATAAGACATAAAATTACATATGTCACCACGTGGTTGGTTGCATTTTACACTACGTCCCAAATATAAATGTAGAGGCTTGAGGGAATTCGTGGACCATCCATTGAAATTTACAGTCAGCGTCGTTGTTGCCTGTACGTTTGCTCCCGAACTCTCGCCATGGCTGTTGCGCTCCAATTTTGCCGATTATGCATTCGGCCGGATACTTTCGTGCTGGAGAATCATCTCGCTGGATCCGGATCTCTCCGGCGCCGGAAATCTTTGTCAGTCCGGTGCTCGTCTGGAGATGAGAACGCTTCTTCGCCATCGGTGGTGATGGACTCCGATTTTGACGCCAAGACGTTCCGTAAGAACTTGACGAGAAGCGACAATTACAATCGTAAGGGCTTCGGTCACAAGGAGGAGACTCTCAAGCTCATGAATCGAGAGTACACCAGTAAGTTTCCCCGATTCCCTTCGTTTGCGTGCTCTGTTTTGGTTCTCGATAAATTTTAATCGACGGCTTGATTAAGCTGTAATGAAATTTACGAATTTGGGTTTGTTGTTGAAAAAGGATAAAACTTGCGAATTGGAGTCTTATCCTTTATGGTGAAGATCAAAATGTTGGGAAAACCTAATAGTAATGAAGTGTATCTTTGTGGGTTTATAAGTGATTGTGATTCAATCGGATGGTGATTCATCATGTTTGTTATTGTATTTGATACTCGCAGGTGATATATTGGAGACACTGAAAACAAATGGGTATATTTATTCTTGGGGAGATGTTACTGTGAAACTCGCTAAAGCATATGGCTTTTGCTGGGGTGTTGAGCGTGCTGTTCAGATTGCATATGAAGCAAGAAAGCAGTTTCCAGAAGAGAGGCTTTGGATTACTAACGAAATTATTCATAACCCGACCGTCAATAAGGTTTGTAGTCACCATACTTCTTAAACCTTGTAGGAATCTTTTTTTCCGCGTTGTATGTTTTTACTTTACAATCTTTGGTAATTTGTTCAGTCTCCTTCTATAACTTTGTTAGCTAGATGCTTTTGCTTTGTGGCCGATTGGTTTATTTGACTTGCATTGACCATTGATGACTTGCCTATTTGCTCTTAACGGGCCTTGGTAGTCTTCTTTTAGTTTCAAAATATGTTGGTTTTAATGGCAGAGGCTAGACGATATGGATGTTAAAATTATTCCGGTTGAGGATTCAAAGAAGCAGTTTGATGTAGTAGAGAAAGATGATGTGGTCATCCTTCCTGCGTTTGGAGCTGGGGTTGATGAGATGTATGTTCTAAATGATAAAAAGGTGCAAATTGTCGACACGACTTGTCCTTGGGTGACAAAGGTACATTCTTCCAGTCGATTGCAACTGTGTCTTTTACAGGCCAAAGGTTTACTGGACCAATTTTTCTATAGCGTAGGTTATTGATTCTTCCTTTTTGACATTTGTGATTCTAAAGGTCTGGAACATGGTTGAGAAGCACAAGAAGGGGGAATACACATCAATAATTCACGGTAAATATAACCATGAAGAGACGATTGCAACTGCGTCTTTTGCAGGAAAGTACATCATTGTTAAGAACATGAAAGAGGTGTGACTTTTGTACTGTCAAACTTTGGATATTCGTAGAATTTTGCAAGACTTGTTACTGATGGGGTACCTTATTACTGAGCACAGGCGAATTACGTTTGTGATTACATTCTCGGTGGCCAACACGATGGATCTAGCTCCACAAAAGAGGAGTTCATGGAGGTATGAGCTTATTTGCAAAATCTCTGTATAAATCTCGTTTCTAATCTCTATGTTGGTGTTGTAGAAATTCAAATATGCCGTTTCCAAGGGCTTTGACCCAGATAATGACCTTATCAAAGTCGGTATTGCAAACCAAACAACGATGCTCAAGGGAGAAACAGAGGAAATAGGTTAGTTACCCTACTACCGTTGTTTACATGACAATCATCTTTTATCCTTTGAAACAAAAACACCTTAGTCTGAGTCTCATGCCAAAAAACCCACAGGAAAATTAATCGAGAGAACAATGATGCGCAAGTATGGAGTGGAAAATGTAAATGGACATTTCATCAGCTTCAACACAATATGCGATGCTACTCAAGTAAATTTCCCAAACCTCAAAATCATGCACAGAGATAAGTTTTACACTTATGGAAGTGTTTTATTCATCTATCCTATTCTCATTTCAGGAGCGACAAGACGCAATCTACGAGCTAGTGGAAGAGAAGATTGACCTCATGCTAGTAGTTGGAGGGTGGAATTCGAGTAACACCTCTCACCTTCAGGAAATCGCAGAGGCACGAGGAATCCCATCTTACTGGATCGACACTGAGAAACGGATAGGACCTGGGAACAAAATAGCGTCTAAGCTCCACGTAAGTGCATTTCAAAACTAACTCATTCATTCCTTTTACCAAATTGCTTTCACTGATCTTTTCAATTTGACATTGATAGTACGGAGAGCTGGTTGAGAAGGAAAACTTTCTTCCAAAGGGACCGATAACCATCGGCGTGACATCAGGTGCATCAACTCCAGATAAGGTAAAATATTCATTTTTAATTTGCAACCGCTTTTGTTTCTCGTGTTTCCGCTACGAACATGCGTGAAAGAATTTGTGAATATTTTTGCAGGTGGTGGAAGATGTTTTGGTGAAGGTGTTCGATATTAAACGTGAAGAGTTGTTGCAGCTTGCTTGATTCGGACTTGTGATCGTGTATTCAAATATATGTAGCTCTGTCAAGAGTGTGCCTTTGTAACTTTTGTAAGAGGTTCTGTAATTCAAAGTCGACATCCCTCTTCATCTTACTTCTTCCGCATTGTCTTTACCGTAATCGTTATTAGACTGGCATTGTGGATAAAACAATTTAGGGATCATTAGGAAAATTTTAGAAACAAATCTTTAGTTAAAAAGGTTTGACTCTTTTAAAATTGAAAAATAGATAATTTTGGGTTTTCGGATTTGGGATTTAGATGTAGTGAATTTCTCTTGACATAAGTTAAAACTAATTTTGGGGATGGAGCTATAATATAACAGAGAGATGGCAGATTTCTCAAGACCCATGTCTCCTTCCTAACGATCCCTCTCTTTCTTTCTTCTTGTTCTCCGGGGCTTCGTCGTCATTAGGTTTTTTCCGTTGACGGAGGTAGTAAATTTCTGCGCTTTACTTTTCACTGGCGGAGAATGTGGTCTAAGCGAAGCACAAACCCTAATTTAAGATAGGTGTTCGAACAAAATTCGAGCAATGAGCACAGAGAGAGCACAAGAAAGTGATGGGAAGGATCTCGCTTCTTCCTCGGGATGTTCCGAGTCCTACGAGTTTAGCCACGCTGCCGCTAAAGCTGCAGTAGCTCAGGTCTGCGAGAGCGTCGGTTACGAGCATTTCAAAGATCCAGCTCTCGAATCTCTAGCTGGATTCGCACTCCAGTATATTCTTCAGCTAGGTAAAACTGCTACTTCCTTCGCTAATCTAACTGGTAGGAGTCAGTGTAACGTGTTCGATATCCTTCTAGCTCTGGAAGATTTGACTGGTAGTGGTGAAGAAGGAATCTCGTCTGAGAGTTGTTCTATAGGACGTTCGGTTAAACTTAGGGAGATTATCGATTTCGTGAATTCGACTGAAGAGATCCCTTTTTCGCAGCCATTGCCTCGTTTTCCTGTAGCTATAAGTGATTTGAGTAAGAAGATGATTCCAAGCTTTGTTGAAATTGGTGAAACTCCACCTGGGAAACATATTCCTCTTTGGTTACCAGCTTTCCCTGATCCTCATACCTATAAGGAGACACCTATGTGGATCGAAAGGGTATCAGATCCTAGGGGAGATAAGATTGAACAAGCCAGGCAGAGACGCAAGGCTGAGAGAGCTTTGTTGAGTTTGCAGAGGAAACTTGTCTGTAAAATCTCTTCAGGGAATCCTGTCTGGGGAGATTTGGATGCTGTGAAAGAAGATATGAGAGGAGACGAGGGTGAACTGCGTTCTGTATCGCCTTCGATATCTGGGGAGAAACTCGAATCGTTGAATGGAGATGGCTTATCAGTGATAGAGGCATTTGCTCCTGCCATGGAGGCTGCAAGAGATGGGTTTGGCAGTGAAGTTCACACTGAATGGGAGAAGAAAAAACCTGTTGCTCTTTCTAAGCTCAGAGCCGAGAAGAAATTTCTTGCAGAACCGTTGGATCTAAGTCTGCAGATGAAGGGTGAAGATAGACCCTTATCCTTTGTGCGTGACGAAGATAGAGATGACAAAAGGAGGAGGGCAGAGTTCATTTTGAGACAGTGCATGGAAAACCCAGTGGACCTAAATCAGTTGTAAAATAAGCAATTCATAACAGTCTGTGTAGTGTAGTTTTAAAAATTGTGATTTGTAGCCTTTTTCTTTACAGGACTATGTTATGATTACGATTTTGCGATTGAAAGAATGAGAATTTCTAACCCATCTTTTAAGCAGCTGATAAGTCTTTTCTCATGGAGAATGCTTCTTTTATAACTTTATCTTAATTTCAGTTTCGTATCCCGTGAGTGGGAGCCAGGGAGCAGTATGGAAAGAGTTTAGTTTTGTATCATTACGAAAATTCCTAACCAAGCCGAGTAGTCTGAGGTAAGTATTTTTTCTTTTGTCGTGTTCTGTTTCATGACGTTTATGTTTTTCACATCTCACTGTATCAGAATCAAGATTTTGTTTGATATTTTCCTTTTTACCTTGTTTACAACATAGTCAAAAGATTCTTGATCATGGTTGCTTCTCTTGTCACAGTTTCTTTCGATAAAAGCCTCTGTGGCCATGGCTATCAGAAAAACTTTGAAATGTGTTATTCATTATACAAAATTAATGACCTGGGTCTTTCTCAAATTTTTATAGGATTCTACAACTACTCAGTTTATGATGAAGGACATTGTCCATATTCATTATATCTCTCGGTTTCTACTCTTGTTGTACGTTTTAGTTGCTTTTGTTTTGGTTCTCTCTTATGTCAGCAAATAAAGAGAGACCCTTACCAGACCCTTACCAATAGTGTTACAAGTATAAGTTGTATTCTTCTTGAGACTTTGAACAATCTTCATTTGCAGTATGAAACTGAAGCCAGGTGTTTGCTTGATGATCCTCTGCAAACCACAGTCCTTTATCTTTTCTTCTTTTGGTTCTTTTACTCTATCAGATATCAGCAAATATAAATGCATGGCAAAACCATTAGGTACTGATAATCTCAAATGTGAATGGACTCGTCTCCCATTGTTTTCAATCATCAAAGAATACAGAAAAAGTAATAGTCTTCATAAACAGTTTTGAGTTATTAAACATTGATAGTACTCAGAAAAAATCTGAATAATTCTTTATAGAGTCTTCAAGCATTTCATTATTCAGGTGCTGCTACTAGCATTATTGGGGGTCCATCATGATCCTCTGAAGAATCACAGTCCTTGCCCTTCTAATATCTCTGCTACAAAAACCAGCCTGAGTCCCCAATTCCTCTACATCCTTCTTGAACACCTCAAGTTTCTTCTTAATATCATCGATCCCAATCTTGACTGCGTTATGCTCCACCGCAAACTCTGCACTCTTTACCATCCCCGTGATCTCAGTCTCCAACCGCTCGATCAAAACCTGGATATTATCCAAATCCTTCACTGCCACATATGTCCCTGCCTGCATTGAACTGATCACCTCTCTCTGTCCTCTGAGTGCATTCTCATAGTTCTTCCACAGCGAGTCGATCCATTTCCCCATGGATCCCAACGGCCCCGCGCTAGCTGCAGTGAGAGCCGCAGCCACATGAGGAGCCGCCATAGCTGCAGCCACAACAGAGCAGATGAGCACAATGGCAAATGTAGCCACGAAGATGATATTGGAGAGTTTTCGCCATGTGTGGATGCGCTTGAGCTTCTTGTCAAGCTTGTTCTTACGATGCTGAAGCTTCTCAAGCATCAACATCTGTTGTTTGTAAACAGATTGGAACATCTGGAAGAAGTCTTCGCCGAAAGGACTCTCTGCTTTTTTGACATTCTTCAGCTCTTCAAGTGTCTTCTTGTATCCGTTCCCACCTGCGAACCAAAAAAAGATGAGTGTTAAAGTCAAAACCAAGAAAGTGAAAAAACAAACAGAGAAGAGAATAAAGGTTTTACCTTGAATAAGGCTCTCTTCTTTAAACTGCTGAAGAGCACCAAGAATCAAAAGGTGACTACTACGAACTCGTTGCAGGCCTCTCTCCAAAGCATCACAGAAGTCAAGTGTCTTCAAGCTAGTCGCAAAGTAATCTTCGACGAGCTCAAACATTTCTTGATTTTTCCATATGTGTTTCTTGCAATCCAAGATCACTTTCACCACTTCCTGGTTCATGTCCAATAAACTCTCCGTGACTACTTTCAGGGAATCGAACGAGAGCGCTCGAACCTCAGCGCCAGTAGCTAACGTGCTTACCACGTGACTCGTCCGTGCCTGCATACGCGTATCGAAAGAGTGAATCTCCGTGTCTTCTTTACACGCATCCTCGTACGACCGCAGTTCCGTTGTGTAGGTCTTAGGCGATGTCTCCTTTGACTTTTGGCTTGTTTGGTTCCCCATTAGAACACAGTACTAAAGATACGAATAAAACAGACAAACCAATAAAGATTAAGCTCAAATAATAATTCGCATGATAGAAATGCGTTTTTAACATAGAAATGCGTACAAGATTGAAGAAGATCAATAGACTAAAACGAAAGGTTGAGACTGCGAGAAATGATTAGTGAGAGATTAACTTGGTCGGGGCCTACCAGGAGAGGCAACAACACAGAGTTTTCCGGAAATGGAAGAAAGATTTGTGAGAGCACAATGAGAAAAAACAATATACATATATTCAAATAAAGCTAGTTTTTATCTATTCTTATGCAATAAGCATCCATATGAGATCTTTTAATAATCTAACTTACATAAATAATATATAATTAGTGATTAATTTATATAAGAGTATAAATAATATGGATTCAAAGTTTTAAAATTAACAAAATTCAAAAGCCATTGATATTATCCACATTATTTTTGTATTTGCAAATCTTATTAATTAAAAGTTTAATAGTTAGTATTAACATATTTAAATATGATTGAAGGCTTGAAGCTATAGCAAAGTCATATGTCATTTTCAAATCTTAAAAATCCATATGTCATAAATATTTAATTAAGTTTTAGTTAGACATTATAAGAACTCCCTATATCTATATAATTAGTTTTTCTCTCTTCTCATGCATCCACATCATCATCCAAATGACATCTTTAATAGCATGGTAAAACCATTAATTTACTGATAGTCTCAAACGTGAAAAGACTTGTCTCCCATTGTTTTCAATCATCAAATTAAAGAATACAGAAAAAACAAGAGTCTTCATAAACAGTTTTGAGTTTAGAACATTGATAGTATAAACTCAGGAAGAATCTGTACTATTTTTTATAGTCTTCAACAGACATTTCATAATTCAGGTGCTGAAGAAGAGAGAGAACTAGCTAGGTAGTTCCTTTTTTGTGTGTTGTTCAGGTGCTGCTACTAGCATTATTAGGATGCTTGATGATCCTTTGAAGAATCACAGTCCTTGCCCTTCTAATATCTCTGCTACACAAATCAGCCTGAGTCCCCAATTCCTCAACATTCTTCTTGAACACCTCAAGGTTTTTCTTAATATCATCGATCCCAATCTTGACTGCGTTATGCTCCACAGCAAACTCCGCACTTCTCACCATCCCCGTGATCTCAATCTCCAACCGTTCGATCAAAACGCGGATATTATCCAAATCCTTAACGGCCACGAATGTCCCCGCTTGCATCGAACTGATAACCTCTTTCTGCCCTTTGAGTGCATTCTCATAGTTCTTCCACAGCGAGTCAATCCACTTCCCCATGGATCCCAGTGGCACTGCCGTAGCTGCAGCCAGAGCCGCAGCCACGGGAGGAGCCGCCATGGCTGCAGCCACAACAGAGCAGATGAGCACAGTGGCGAAGGTAGCCACGAAGATGATGCTGGAGAGTTTCCTCCACGTGTGGATACACTTGAGCTTCTTGTCGAGCTTGTTCTTACGAAGCTGAAGCTTCTCAAGCATCAACATCTGCTGTTTGTAAACAGATTGGAACATCTTGAAGAAGTCTTCGTTGAAAGGACTCTCTGCATCTTTGAAATTCTTTAGCTCTTCAAGTGTCTTCTTGTATCCGTTCCCACCTGCCAACCAAAAGATGAGTGTTCAAGTCAAAAAAGTTTAATAATTCAGACAGAATTCTGAAAAAAACGAAAAATCCCTAGCTAGGGACAGCTTCGACGGGTACTTCCAACCACTAAAATCATGTTTCAAAACGTGTCGAATTTTAACAAAAATGGAAATAGGACAAAAGACAACGAAAATACTTTTAATTTAAAAAATTTACCATTACTAATATTTATATTACTTTTCTGTCAATGCCAATGATTATATATTACTTGACAAACAATAATTTAATCTACCCTTTTCTTAATTCATTCATTCTGTCCCACTCGTTTTGCAATAAGATTGAAAACCTAGTGTGTTTAATTTTCAGATGGGAAGAAAAATTTGGAACATGATCATGAAAATTTTATAATATCTCGTTATGCTAATGATTATATTACCATATTTTATTTACCTAAATTTCTTAAATTTCGTCTAGCTAATGTTCAAACGGGATTTGAAAACTAGAAATTTCAAATTGAAAATGCATTTTTATATGAAATGGGATCAGGACAAGACAAGATGAAAATTAAATTTTGCATGCATGCCCATCTCTAATTAGAACCAGTTAATTAAAAAAAGAAGGAGAGTTTTACCTTGGACAAGGCTCTCATCTTCAAACTGCTGAAGAGCAACAAGAATCAGAAGGTGACTATCACGAGCTCTTCTCAGGCCTTTCTCCAAAGCAGCACAGAAATCAAGCGTCTTCAAGCTGTTCTCAAAGTAATCTTCGACGAGCTCAAACATTTCTTGATTTTTCCATATGTCTTTCTTGCAATCCAAGATCACTTTCACCACTTCTTGGTTCATCTCCAACAAACACTGCGTCACTTCTTTCAGGGAATCGAACGAGAGCGCTCGAACCTCCACGCCCGTAGATAGCGTTCTTATCACGTGACTTGTCCGTGCTTGCAAACACGTGTCGAAAGACTGAAGCTCCGTGTCTGCTTTACACGCAGCCTCGTACGATCTCAGCTCCGTTGTGTAGTGCACGCTCTTAGCCGATGTCTCCTGTGGCTTTTTGCTTGTTTGGTTTCCCATTAGAACTCAGTAGTACCGGATTCGATTCTGAAGATATGAACAAAACAATGAAGATTAATTGAGCTCAAGTAATAATTTTTATAATAGAAATGGCTTTTAACATAGAAATGCGTATAAAGATTGATTGAAGAAGGATCTATATAGAATTAAAAACAAGGTTGAGAATGAGAGAAGAAGTTTAAAGAGAATTAGTGAGAAAGAGATAAACTTGATCGAGCTTATCAGGAGAGGAAACAACAGAGAGAATTTTCCGGGAAAAGAAAAAAAAGATTTGGGAGAGAAAAAGGGAAAAAAATAATGAATAAGAAAAGAAGATTGGGGAAGGAAAGAAGAAGCTTGAAGAGAGCTAAGAATGAGAATCGTTAAAGGAAATGGAAAATAGCTTGCACGCATGATGATGATGAGAATTAGGGCATTGTATAACGCGGGAAGCAAACGTTTACTCTCTCTACTTAGCCGCCTTTTGGCCTACGCCAATACTCATAAATCACTTTTATAATATGCTACTGTTTTTGTTTTTGTGTGCGTCACCAATATGTAACGTATTCACAATATCTCTCTTTGAAGGAAAATAATCACAATCTTTCTATGTATTTGACACTATACAAATTATTGTTTTTTTGTTGTTAAAGGACGACAAATTATTGGTGCATATGATTGATCTCGATAGTTAGCGTATATGCAAATTTTCATACCCGTGTTTGCTCAAAAACTTGTAAAATTATATTGGATAAGAATCCCATGATAAATTTGAGAAGAAAAAAAGTACATAATATCACATCTATCATGTGTCGCGTATTACCAAACGTTGATTGTACCCTACAGTGATAAGCCAAACAAATGTAGATTTTAAAAACTTAATTATATAATTACATTATCTTAATTTGAAAAATAAATTACTAATATACTTATAAAATCAGATCACAACACTTTTTATTAGTTACTTTAACATCGGCAAACGAATCTTATGATACTATATATATATATGAAAATGCGTTGTAATTAAGAAGAAAAAATAGTTAGGCAAATAATATATGGGTAGTCATGACTCTATATTATTTGCTCTAACATTCAACGGAAAAAATATGTCTATTTCTAGTTTTTCATGCTTTGGAGTCAGACGATATAGCTATATGATATGTGATGAGTCATTTTTTTATGAAACATGCGCTAAATGTAAGAAGTATAAACATTTACGCAAACAACATATGGATACATATTATTTGCTTATAAACATTCAACGAAAAAGAAATATTTATTCAATCAACTATACATATATATATAACATTGTAATGGTTAAAAATGTTACGTACTATTTTAATTATTCATGCTTTGGACATATATGTGATGAGTCATTAACTCGTTATCTTATTAGTTATTTGTATTTCTATATACATTAATCTACATATAGGCACAACCGTGTCTTAGTTAGAAGAAAATAAACATTGGTTTAGGGCATCAAAATTTGAAAAAAAATTAAGGACATAAAATTAGACTCAGTACTAATAGAGTTATATAAATATATTCATATAACTAGGGCTTAGTGATTATGCTGAAAAATAATGGATTAGTAATAGATTAATAGTAGAAGTAAATATTGGGCTTTAAGTCTTCAAAAATCCATCGATTTGGATTTAATTAAGTAATTAAAAATTTGTAAAACAATTAGGGTAAACAAAGAAATTCTTTCTCTTTCGTTACGTCTCTCTTTGCCTAATTTCTGAATAGAAATCAGGAAACAAATCTATCTTCCAATTTATTTCTCACCAAATCAATTATATTAAAGTAAAATTGTTCAAGTTTTTATATCATGTGGATAAAAAAGATAGAAAAATGTTTTAGCGATTGTTAGTTTAGTTCTTTTGCATTTTTTTGTTTTATGATAATGGTATTTCTTTTTGTAAACGATTTTTTTTTTTTAATTGGGGTATTTTTTTTTAGTTGCTTCTGATATCTCGTAATTTTGGTACGGTTCTGCGTATAGGGTTTAGTAGTATAATTATACTTCCGATCTTCTCAAACGTCATTTGTTAAAAAACAAGACGGAAAAAATCTTCTCAAACGTGATAATAATCGATACGACGATGTGAATTGGTGACGATTAAACTATATATGGCCCTACTCGAAATGTTATGTTCGTTACTCAAGTTCTTACACGTTAAGTCTCGTATTTAATTGTGTTGACTTGTTTTAACTATTAAAAAAATGCAGCATATAGCCATATATATTGTTCTCTCTCGCTAGATATGATCTCCTTTCCTAACAGTTTCAAGATTAAAAGCAACGCGCGGGACATCACATAATAAAAATTCATGTATAAATATGTGATATTATTATATATATATATATATAGTGTATATAGGGCGGCTAATGGGTTGAGTATAAATGTAGATTAAGCAACAAACAAATACGAGGCACACAATATTAAAGAAAAACACTTTTAGGAAGAAAATATCGTACGTACGATTTTTTAAAACCAATGAAGTGTAGTTATACTTAACAAAATACACAACTTTGCATACGTATGGTTTTCTTTCCAGATAAGTGTGTCATTGTTGAGAAAAAATCGTGATGCATGATAGAATTTGTACTCAATTAGTGATACGCTGATATAGTGTGCATAATGTAAAACAATGACATATCATTACGAAAATAGGTTACCCGAAATGGACGAGTAAATGAGTAAATGTGCTCGACAAGCTTCCACCTTTTTACCAAAAAATAACAAACTTAATTTCAAATAAGTAATAATAAATATACTAGACTCTTTTTTTTTTCACCAAATATACTAGACTCTCTAACTTTGAAGTTTGAAGTTTGAAGATCCAATTTTTTTTTTTTTTTTCCTTTTTATAATTAATGAAACTACTACACCAAGCAACGTTGCTTTTCAGATGATTTTGTTTTCTATATAACTGGATAAGAAAAGCATAAAACCTTACTACCTTAGGCTTAGAGGTTGCTTGAACGAAGTATTAATTGATGATTAAGATTAATTAATGACCAAAAGAGATTAACACATTAATCATTACCTTGATTAAGCAGTGGTATTGAGCAGCAATGAAACCTTAGAGCTTCTCTTCTAAGTTGTATCTCAAAAGTATCAAAATTGTTTCCCCACCTTCCCTTTTTATACTTAACGAGATCAACTTGGAGAACAAGTCATGAGACAGCTATATCTCTTAGAAACTTACCAAAATACCCTTAATCATGCTCTTTTTTATTTTTTTTCATTTTAAAACTGCAAAAGCATTTCATGCAGAATGATATATGAGTTCATGATTCATCTATGAATATAGTTTTGTTGTTAAAAGAAACGTTGGATGTATTCTCAATGTTTATCACTTGAGATGAATTTGAAAGTGAAACCAATTTAATAATGTTGGACAAGTTATAACATTCTCTTGTACTCAACTCATCCAACATTCTTACGTCAATTTTAAGAAAACACTACAGTACCACATAATGGCAATTTAATAATACCAAAAAATTCGGAGGGGTTTGTTAATTTGTTGAGAGAAAAAAAGAGGAGGAAGGAAAGACGGGACACGCGTCATATGATTATTGGATTACTGCTTTAAAGTATACCGCGAAAAAATGGGAAATTGCCACCAGTACGCTACGTCACGTGCTTTTTGAAACGCGTTGCCTTGCTTGCTTCCACAAGTCACGTGATTTTTTTTTTCCTGTTATCAAAATCTTTCTCGTTCGATCTTTCTAAAGCTAATTTGAAATTTTTTCGTTATTGGGGTTGGTTCATAATTTAAGAAAATTGGCAAAAAGAATTGAGAAATCTTTATTATATACAGTACTTGAAGTGTAGTTCAGTAATACCCAATAAAACAATGTGTAAAAAAGAAACAAAAGAACCTACGCCTACGCGTGTACACAGAAGAAATGAGAAAACTATAGCGACAGTTCTGTCAATTAGCCTAAACCACTTTCTCACCAAACCATTCTTGATTCATCTTCGGTTTACCTAACCGTTGTTAATCAATCGTGTATCCCAGACTCCCGTTTAACATGAGATTTTGATCGCTGTGCGCTGAGCTTGCGCAGGAACTGCAACGCCTCAGTATATGAAGGATCCGAGCGGCTCAGTGGTTTACATGAATTGATGTGGTCTGTTGACTCCAACACCTGTTTCATATATTCAAGTAAAACCAACAGTTTTGGAGTTTGAGATTATAGTTTACCCTTTTAAGGGATTCATACTTACAACAAGTTCACCAAATCCTGGGTATGCTGATTCTATTGGCACAATCTCCATCCGAAAAGCCCATCCTCCATAGCCTTCCACAATTGGGGTTACTTTTGTCTGCAATTAGGTGATAAAACAGCCACCAGAGAGTTATTCTAACAGACTCTTGTATTGTTACAATCTAATCTAAAGAGACTCATAAGTGTGTAATACAGAATAAATCAACAACCTCACAGAAACTAAGGACTTCAACAACCCCTTTCTTGTGGAGCTGGCGAAGCAAGTCATTGAGCTCCACTAGTCTTGGGGAACCACTTCGTAGCTCTCCTATCTATCACAATTCATCATCCATAAGGCTCATTAGATAGATAGAGAATACAGAGAGAGATTTAGAGATGGTGTAATCGATTAAGGAATAGTGTTTACTAACAGATGGAGCCGGGCGCAGCACAAGACCCATTCGCCAGGGCATATCTGCTAGCTTGCTGCCAAAATGTGGGCAACTGTAGAATACCTGATAGTGAGGTCAGAGAGATATTGACATTATTTTTTTTAAGGAGCTAATTCGCTAAGACAAAGCTCAAGAAGATAGAGAAATATGATGCTTAAGATAATAGAAAACAAGAAATGTATTGTGATGCGTTGATACATACAACTCCAGCAGTGTTATTCACTAGTTTATCAAGTTTTTCTTCCTTCGCTTTGTGTAGAATCTGCTTCACGACAAGGCCTCCCATACTGCAACATGAACATTAATTGATCAAAATTCATGTATTGACGTTCCAGGAGACAACATGTAAATTCAATCAAGTAATTCACTACTGAGAAAAACACCAAGATCTATTAGCCTTAACACAATTAACAGACCAGCAAGTATAATAATCACTGATGACACTAGACAGGGCAATATCTATTGACAAGTACCATCAGAGATTTCAGACCTGTGAGTCACAAAAACAACAGGTCGGTCTCCAATGCCTGCCGAGACAAGCTTTTCCAATATCATAGAACTAACTTCCTGCAAATTAGCAAAATTCCATCATCGACAAAAGAAACTGCCGGAAACGTGATAATAATGAGATGAAGTGTAAAGTACGCAAACGGAATGCTGTCTGTAATCAACAATCACTCATCAAACTCTGACCACATTTCCAGGTAGAACAACAACGATTGTTCAACAAATCCATACTAATGGCAAATAATCCTAAACCTTAGCAGTAAATTTAAAATTATGCCAGTTAAACTGACAAAGACTGTAAGCTCAGACCAAGATCTCTTAAGCTATACTAATGTGCAGATACAATCTACTCTTTTGTTAAGTCCTCTGATTATATACTGTTTGGTTGTAAAACTGCAGCAAGCTTATATCTGAACAAGTTTTTAACATATATGAAGGTATAAGTGTTTACATTAAAAAGAATTACTGCAGAATACCACTCACAAGAATCAAAAAAAGGGTATAATTTCCTAAAACAAAATGTACCTGAAGAGGCAAGCTAGCACCAGACCACTCCGTCAGGTTTGTCTGTATCAAATATATCAACGAGAATCAAAATGGTAACCAGAGAACAGATGAGTACACAACACATAGATCAAAGAGTAGTTACAAATTAGGCTAATACTCAGATTACCTTGTATTTAAGGGTAAACAAGCGAGCTTGAGGGAAATCATTTGAAAGCCACTCACTTGGCCAAAATGTTCCCAGCTTTCCTGCTTCCTGGTCAATCTTCTCTACTAAGCCGGATTTGGTAGAGGACTTGTCCTCAGCAATTCGCCAAGTTTTAAAGGGTCCACCACGCAAGCCATGAAGAAAGATAACATCAAATTCAGGATCACGTACACGCGAACCACTACTGGAAGGTACCATTGTACTAGACAGATCGCTAGCATCAACAACATGGTTAGCATTTGCTGGTTCACCTTCACTAGAGGATTCATTCTTCTTACCACTTTGATATTCTTTTTCAGGACACTTCCAATGGGATAGTCCGGGATTAATTAAAAATATCATGTCTCCATAGCGAGGACAGTTGCTGTTCGTGTTTGAGATGCCTAGCTCGGAACTGCCACGGTTTCCAGATCCATTACCATCTTGCTGATTGCAATACATATTTAACAGAGAAGCCCTAGCATAACTTTGTGTCTTAGGGTCATTGCAACCAGAAATTTTTCCTCTTGCACAATCATCAAGCCATTTGCACCAGGTTTCATCCGCTAAAATGAACTTCTGGACTTGCGGAAGAAGCGAAAGAATGGTTAGCAATCTAGCAGCATGCCTTCGGATGTGCGCACTAGCTGGGACTCTGACGCTACATGGATCCTGCATATCTGTTATTGAAGATTCACCAAGACTATCTGGAGGTCGCTCTCGAGCCTCAAGGGCTCTGGATGCATCATAAGCTTCTATTGCACCTAGCTTCTCATAATCATCACATAGCAGAAAGCGCCTTAGTAAACAAAGAATACCAAAATCAACTATTTTGTTCTGGCATACAGAATCTTCAGCACAAACATCAGTCAGTGACTTGATTGCCTTTAGGGTTGCCAATGCAGACTCAGCAGCATTAAATTTAGGGGGACTGTCCTTCTTTAAGTTCTTAATTGGTACCGCAAAAGGCTCTGAAAGGAGCAGATCTGCCAGTGGAACATTATTGACAGAATCTGGGACTGTACCCAGTTGAGCCATGGCAAGATTAACAACAGCCCCTGCTAACTGATTGGTTGACTGAGTAGCAGAAGAAACTTTTGACTGATCTACCTGTATATGTGAAAGAAAGTAGCTGTTAGTTACTAAATCTAAAACCGAAAGATGTGACTAAACTATAAATCAAGGACAATAACATTTTATGCACCTTTGGTTTCTCGTTTTTAGGTAGGCTAGCTCCTTTAGCAGACAACATCTTACTGTGGTTCAAAATCTCATTCATTATAAGGGTTAACCATCCCTGAGAAATCGGGACAGAGTGTGGTCCATAGTCCTCAAAAATGCGTGAAAGGATTCTTCTTGCTGAAGATTGAACAGTATCAGATGCAACTTTTCCAAGAACCCATGAAAGTAGTATGCCGGACCATTTCTGACTCTCTTCAAGAGATAAATGCATGTCACCAGCACAGAGTAATTCTAGAGCCTTTGACAAACCTTCTTGCACTGCTCTGTGCTTTCTTGTTTTCCTAGCACTATCTCTCATCAGATGAAGACCCTTCTCCATTACCATCTTTTGTGCTTTGTCACTTCTGTCAACTGAAACTAAAAAGGCAGACAACGCAACTTGAGCCAAAGAGATATCCTCAGTTTTACTGGCATGTGAAACAGTGGCAAGCAAACTGGAACTCCAGTCGGAAACAGAATCGCTTAATGGAAGATTGAGATCCTCTAACAACAGCCTAGCCACCAAACTCCCATGCCACTTCACAGTCCTCTCTGGAGCCATTAAGGCTGTCATGACAACTTGCCCATCACGATCAAGTTCTTGAATATGAGATCTATTTGTATCAGAAGCCATCGCCCAGTTTGCCAGTGCCCACGCAGCAAATGGCACTGCGACATGTTGACAATGTAAATCATCCCAAAGGCCAGGAATGACTGCAGATGACAAATTAGCTTGCGAAGAATTATCATGTTTACTAAGCAATGCAAATGTTTTAGGAGTTTCCTCTCCCGCATTAGCGCAACGGCCCAACGGCGCAAGCCCACTGGTTCTTGATAGTCCCAGAACTGTGGTTCCTTCAAGGATTTTAATTCCAATCCCCTTGATCCCATTTCTTCCATCGTCACTGTCATCATCTTTTTCTGGCTCATCAAAATACATTCCACCTTCCTCAATTACTTGAATTGCCGCAGCAATATCTCTCATCGTAGCATTTGCTGGCAATGATGACTTAAAAGGTGTCTTTTCTATTATGTCACAGTTGGAAGTTACAATATCCATTATGGCAGCCACAAGCATGCTCCTACCTTTCAAAGAATCAGAAATATCGAATGAACTACGTCTTGAATGCTGCTCCCAAAGAAAAGCTATATATCAATGGCAAAACACAGCCAGAAGCATCACAGTATCAAGACTCAGATGTTTCAAAAAGCTTCTCGTCTATTAATGAAATTGAAAAATCTACAACTTGACACATGATAAACAACCCTAGAGATACACAAAACCCATAACAACTACTTGCTGATCATAAAAACGTGTTTTGATTCTTCGAAATCCTAAAATGTTATCTAGATTCATATCAGCTGGCTAGTCAGTAGACAGTATCCATTACATGTAACCAGACTAATCCTTTCGATAACCAGAAAAGTTAAATCATTTCAGAAAAACGCACCTTTTTGTTTTTTGGTTGACACGAGAATATGAACTTCAACAACTTGGGCACTGCATCGGGCCTTCCTAGAGCGTCTTTACGCACAGTGGGATCAGCGATAAGGTAAGCCAGAGCCCTAGCCGCTTCGTCCTGGGCCCCAATCCTGTCGCCGGGGAGTGCCACCGTCTCCAGCAACCAATCAACCACCGCACCACTGCCAGCTCCGACGAGAGCGGCTCTACGAGCAGCATTTGCGGACGCTATATCGGCTAAAAGAGCAGCAACCCGTAGCTCGAATCCAGCACGCACCTCATGATTGGCTGAAGAGAGCACCGACCTAAGCGACTGCCACAAAACCGAGGCAGCAACACCTGTTTGTCTAGCATGATGAACCACTCTCCTCAAGGAATTTCCGGATTTCTGAAGCGCTTGCTCGACAGAGTCGTAGATAGGGTTGTATCCGCTAGGATTACGATCTGATTGGTCATGATCAGAAGGGAAAACAGCTACGTACGCAATCGCGGATGATAAAGCGGCGGCGGATAGAATAAATAGGGATTTCCTAGAGAATGAAGAAGATGGATAGGCCGTATAAATCGACGGGAGAAGACCTCGTGATTGGTGTGGCGGCGGAGACGATGAAAGTTTAGGTTTATTGAGATTCAAGGAAGGGCCTGAAGAACCGGTGGTTGGCGGAGAAGAGGAGGAGAAAGCTCGAGGAAGACGGTGGAAGAGACGACGGTTACAAGATCGGAGAAGATTGAAACGGAGCCGAATCATTCTTTTTTTTTTTTTTTTGGGNTTAAAATTTGTTCTGACGTTTTTCTACAAATTAAAATGTAATTTTGGAATATCGGATATGCGATAATCAAGGAAATATTCTTGTTCCCGTATGAAATAAATAAATAATAATGACATGGCGGTTTAGAGAATTTTTTTTATTCTCTTGCTTTCTTTTTCTCTTGCTAGATAACGAACAATAGTATTTGATAGGGATAGTTTTTAGGTTAGATACGGATGAAATTTTTTATACAGGTACATATATTTGTAGTACTATGTTTAGGTGTGGATGATATTTTTTAAGTTATTAAAATAATTTTGTATACTATATTTCATTTAACAGAAATAGTTTAATTCGAAGGTTAATTATACGCATTTGGATTCTGTAATAAAAGAAATATAATTTCTTAATTCGTAAGTGAAACATAGTACAAATCCTTTGTGTTCAAAACAAGTAGTATTTGGCACCATTAATGGATGTCAACAGTCTAATTCTTCCTTCAAATTAAGGAATATATATCGTTTTCCATGGTTTTGTTGTTAAGTTTGTTGGGCTTTATAATATATCAATTCGAGTTATGTGTAGAATAAAGCGACTAACCTACGTGAAAAGTATATCATAAGTTTTTTTGGATTTGGATAAAACTCAGCTAATTTGGATTTGCATAAACGAATGTGTACTCCATGGAACTAGACTAGTTGCCTTAAACCAGAAGAAATAAAAAGAGCAACATAATCTGAAAACGTAACAAACTAATAAGCTAGCTATAAAGAAAAGAGAAGAACAAGCGAAGTGGTTTTAGAGTTAGTGTGAATAACGGGGAATCGGGTGGATAGAGAACTTCATGTTGTGGTTGCAGTCGTTGTGGTCTCCACTGGCGAAGTAGTAAGTCTGAACCTTACGGAGAAGAAACTTGAAGCCTCCTGATGATGAACCTCCTCGTGCGACCAGCTTCTTGCCTCTGGCCACATCGCAACTCCTGTAGCTCCTCATGTCTGGGAGCAAGTACACGTCGTTGTTCTTCTTGTTGTGGTGCTTCGTCTTGGATTGGGTTTGATCATTGTTGTTGTACGTGAAAACAAGAACATCGTTGACGTAGAAAGGGGCATGCTTTGAAGTCCATTCTGTGTAACCGTATCCGTTTTTCCACACAGTAACCTCAATCTTTCTTCCAGCCGATATTGGAGCCGTGTGGTTGTGTGAGTGATTTGAACCCGACCTGTGATTGTTGTGTGCAGAACCAGTGATGCTTGAGTGGTTTGAACCAGAGCTGTGGTTGTTGGGCGTAGAACCAGTGATGCTTGAGTGGTTTGATCCCGAGCTATGATTGTTGTGTGCAGAGCCAACGATGCTTGAGTGGTTTGAGCCAGAGCTGTGATTGTTGTGTGTAGAGCCAACGATGCTTGAGTGGTTTGAGCCAGAGCTGTGATTGTTGTTTGTAGAGCCAACGATGCTTGAGTGGTTTGAACCCGACCTGTGATTGTTGTGTGCCGAACCAGTGATGCTTGAGTGGTTTGAGCCAGAGCTGTGATTGTTGTGTGTAGAGCCAACGATGCTTGAGTGGTTTGAGCCAGAGCTGTGATTGTTGTTTGTAGAGCCAACGATGCTTGAGTGGTTTGAACCCGACCTGTGATTGTTGTGTGCCGAACCAGTGATGCTTGAGTGGTTTGAGCCAGAGCTGTGATTGTTGTGTGTAGAGCCAACGATGCTTGAGTGGTTTGAGCCAGAGCTGTGATTGTTGTTTGTAGAGCCAACGATGCTTGAGTGGTTTGAACCCGACCTGTGATTGTTGTGTGCCGAACCAGTGATGCTTGAGTGGTTTGAGCCAGAGCTGTGATTGTTGTGTGTAGAGCCAACGATGCTTGAGTGGTTTGAACCCGACCTGTGATTGTTGTGTGCCGAACCAGTGATGCTTGAGTGGTTTGAGCCAGAGCTGTGATTGTTGTGTGTAGAGCCAACGATGCTTGAGTGGTTTGAACCCGACCTGTGATTGTTGTGTGCCGAACCAGTGATGCTTGAGTGGTTTGAGCCAGAGCTGTGATTGTTGTGTGTAGAGCCAACGATGCTTGAGTGGTTTGAGCCAGAGCTGTGATTGTTGTGCGTAGAGCCAGTGCCGCTTGAGTGGTTTGAGCCGGAGCTGCTTCCCCAACCCCAGTTTGTATCTGTTCCGTCCGAGCTCCATCCCCAACCCCAGCTAGAACCGCCCGAGTTTGAGTCTGAACCACCCGAGTTTGAGTCTGAACCACCTGAACCCGAGCCAGAAGAACCACCAGAGTTACCGGAACCCCATCCCCAACCCCCGCTCGAACCGGACTGGCCTGAACCCCAGCTCCAGCTCCACGCTTCAGCACTCTCGGAGAAGACGAACGCAGTAATCAGGAGGACTACGAGTAGTTTGCGTGCCCCAGAGAGACTCATCTCTTCTTCTTTGATAATTTGATTGCTTTCTCTTCTTTTGTTTTTTGCTTTTTGCTTTTGTGAGCTCTTTAGAGTTTAGAGGTTCTCTATTTATAGTGACTAAGATGGGTTAGAGTCGGTTCCCTATTTGGATTGGAGATATGTAATTTCATTGTGTCGTCTCCAAAATCGATCCTGAAAGTGATTTTCCTTTTTGTTTGTTATCGTATCTCTCCATATTTCCCTTATTTTTGTTTGCAAATTAATTTAGTTATAAACAAGTGGAATCAAGGAAGATAATATAAAGAACCGATGCATTAGAGATTTCAAGTCCTAAGACAAAAAAAGAAGGGATAATGGAACTGCAAATCTGCATTGGGAAGCAAATGAGCACATAAACCACAAAAGATATCCTCCAAAGGCTTATAACTACTTGGGTTGCATAAAACTTCTTAAAACCTAGTTTTACTAATATGTAATCTGATACTTTCATGGCCTTTGATCGCTCAGCAAAACAGAGGCCAATGATTGTTTCTCTCAGCAAAATTCATTCAGAGAAAGTGAGGACCAATGAGCTTTGCAATCTCCAAGAACCCAACACGTTCCTTGCCTTCAAATATCTTCTTAAGCTTCTCGTCGCAGAGTATTTCCCTCTTGTTTTGTGGGTCCTGGAGAAGAAAAATTATCCATTTAGCCACGAAGTTTACACAAATAGATTGATAAACATTACAACTGTCTTAAAAGATGTTTAATTTTTTCAGAAATTTAACACAAGGACCACTTGAGAATCTCCACAGAAAGAGATTACAGCATGAGAAAATAAACAAGCTAACACGTCTTAAGGTAAGGTAGAAGCAAATCCCAGCATCTACAAGTCTACATTTGTTTCCATTACACAAAGCTCAAGAGTTCCATGAAACAGGGTCTAGGAATAAAATCCCAAATGCATAAGTAACACATTGGTCAAGTACAATGACCAAAGAAGATCAAAACATGTCAATAAAGTTTAAATCATTTGAAGCATTTAAACAGTCATATCAAAAGAAGTTCAAAACCCCAAAATTCAATCTCACAAATCCTTCAAATTTAGCATCACAAACACCACAAGAAAACCTTATCCAGTTCTAAGAATTCAAACGACCCTCTTTAGATTTGTCGACCGAAACCTCACCAACTCTGAAACACCAAAAACTCAAAAACCTTACCCTAAAGAGAAATCCCCACAAGAAATTGAAGAAATTGAGAAACGCAAACCCAAAGTAGACAGCATAAAGCATTCCAGAGAGAGAGAGTCAAAGATATACTTGAAGGTCGTGTTCCTTGATGTAAGCCCAAATGCGCTTGAGAGCCTGAGTGCGTGGGATTTCCGGGACGCCGACGACATCCTGCATCTCCGGGGACACTGGGCGAGGCTTCATGATGCCACGTGGCTCCCTAGTCTTGGTGGTTGTCGGCTCGGAGGACGCCGTCGCGGCTCGAACCATGCGGAGGTTAGCCGGCTGATGAGGAGACAAACGGAGCGAAGAGGGAGACAAGAGTGAGCTGCGGAACGGCGCCGTATCGACGCAGAGAAAGGTAGTAGAGAAGATTCCAGAAGAAAGAGCCATTGTCGTCGTCGTGTGTGGATTTGGGAAGACGAGAGAGGTTTTGTGTTATCCTTTTCTTCCCTCTTTGTTTTCTTCTCAACTTTATATTAATTCCTGGTTCGACCTAAAACTATATTACTATTTCTTTAAAATATATCACATTTTTATAACATTAGCTTTTTACTACATACTACTATTAATCAGCGAAAATAAATAACATTTTCATTTCTATTTTTTCTTACAGAAATTTAATATTCATCCTACAGTAGTAAGCTAATTAATTTATAATTGTATAGATCGTATTCTATATATAATAAGTACACAGTTTTTTAAAACAAATAGTTTGTTTTTGTAAAGGAACCAAATAAAGCCTCTGTTTTTTTTCGTGAATCTTCAGCCTCCCATGCTACTTGAGGGGTAGGAACGTAGACCATGACATTGTTCTTCTGAAGAATCTCTTGACGCTAGCAAATTCACCTGCAAATCATTTGTTTTTAAGAGGTTTACTTAAGAATTGGGAACTTTCTTCGGTACCACCAACACAAGTGTTTTCAATTATGTACCTTGACTATTTCAGACACTGAGCTCGACCGTGTGTACGCAGCCAAAACACTCATGTTAAAATCCTGCAACAGATCAAGCAAATACACAAGTTTTGAAATGCCATAAACCGTTTCTTGTAAATGTAAATTCGATTGGTAAACTTCTATTACAACGAATTAAGAAACGTGTCAACTTACCCTGAAGGGGTCACCGCGTAGAGACTGAACAAACATCATGGAGAAGTCCGAGCCGTTCCCCTGCAAGCAAAACCCAATCACATAGTAAGGTCATATGCTCTCTACACGTAGCAGCTCACATTCATACCGTTATATATTATTACTATACTATTGTTTCTTTGCGTTTCCATGTTATAGTGTTTAGAAGAAACAATCTACCTCTAGAGTTACATCCTTAAGGCGTCTCCCAGTTTGAGCACAGCAAACACGAATCACATTCTCATCGCAGCTTCCACTGATGATGTAGTCATTACCATTCATGTAATATGATCGAGTATAGTTCACCGAGCTTACTCTTGGGACTATCTCAAAGTTCAGATGAAGCCTTCCATCAACTGTCAAAAGCTGCCTCACCTGGGAAAATGGTCAGTGGATTGTTGTTAAAAATAAACAGAAGAACGCAAAATACATCGAAAAGGGGAATATGATGCCTTTCTTTTTACTTTTATATGCAAAAAGCTTCATAAGTAAAACTAATTGGTCAATGAGAGTACCTCATTGTCCACCGCTGATGTTAGAAGATAACGATCATCTGGAGAAAAGCAAACCATCACGTTTCCTTTGGTACTAGAAGCGGTGTAGCATGGTTGGGATGGCTCTTGTCTCAAATCCCATAGCTTAACATCTTTATCGAAAGAAGAAGACGCAAAAAGAAATGGGGAATGGTTCGAAAATTTCACCACGTTAATATGATCTTGATGCATATTAGCAAAAACCTGTAGGCGTGTTCCACTACCAATGTCATACAAAGCCACATCCTTCGAGTATCCGCTAGCAAGAAATAGTTGATCCGTCGAATTGGCATGAACCGAAGTTAATTGGTCAAAGTAATCAAAAGTGACAGAACCAGAAGTGGCATGACTGCTAGTAGTAACCGTTGATGACGCTTTTTGGATGTCGTACAACTTCAATGAGCCATTGGCTGAGCCAGCTATAACCTGAAAAAGAAAAAAACTTTGAAATAAATTTGCTAGGTAACAACTAACAAAACCGTTTTGATGGATCTGTTTAGAAACAACTGAAAATTTGTAATCCTACCATAGATGGATACATCTTGAGCCAGCAAAGTCCCAAGATGCTACTTTGAGATCCATGAGATGGGATGTAACGGACAATTTTCCCGCTTTCGTGATTGAGAACAACCACCTCGCCATCCAAAGTCCCAAATACCATTAAGCTAGGATCCAGTGGATGGTACTCAAACTGCCTTGGACTTAATCTACTATTATCATCGTCCTGATGAATCCTACTACCCAAAAAAGGAAGTGAATGCAAGAGAGGCAAAGTAGACGATCCCATTTTAGCTGCACAAAGCGATCTTTTATAGGAAATCTGAGATTTCCCCTTGCTTGATCTTGTTTCACGCTTCTCGAGGACTCTAACTACACTTTCCTTCTTTCTTTTGTACGGTAAGTCCTCAAAGTTTGCGGAATAAGTTTCAATGGCCCTGTCTCTATCACTCTTTCTGATAGCCAAATTGTCCAACACTTTTAATTTGGGAAGAGAGTTTATCATGAACATCCTGTAATGCTTTTCAGAACATATCGGTGATGCTTTAGAGGAAATATATTTCAACCCAACATTCCCAAATTGCCTTGTGAATGAGCCAATGGGTGAAACATCTTTGGGTTGATACTGCATTTTCCCTTTCCTAACCTGCCAAAATGGTATAAATTAGCTTTAACCATCCTAGTTTTTTGTCTTCTTGGCTGACTTACAAACAAAAAAGGTTATATGTTTTTTACCTTTTCCCATACTTCTCCATTTAACTCTGAAGACACGGAGATACGTGAATCCAAATCATCTTGCTCAGGAATTTTATACGAGAAATCCATGCTATGAAGAGACTCTTCAACAGGTAAATTAGGATCCAGCTGTTCGAAAACGTCCGAAAAATCTGCTCCAATAGGAGAGTTTGATTCAATTCCATCATCCCTGGTAGATGATGATGACGATGACTGTGATTTAAGTGGGCTAGAATCACTGCAACAGATCCAGTTTTGGAACCTGAGCTCTTTAAGAGAAGGGAGTTTCAAGAGAGCATCAGCTGCTGTCCAAAGACCCGACACTAGAGTGTCACACATGGAAAGATATGTCAAATTGGGCATGCTAGAAAAGCAGCCTTCCCCAAAACCAAGAATACGGTTGTTATCGAGTATAAGAGTGTGCAGCTGTGTGAACTCTCCTACGATGTTAAGCTTATGGAAATGCAAAGACCTCACATTCATAACTTTGCAGCTCAAACCTTGAAAGAAAACGTCCCTGAAATAAAAACCGATCACCAAAATGAAAATGGAAAGCTTAAGAAATAATGCAAAAAATAGAAAAAAGACCATTGCTTACCGCCAGAAGTTTTTCCCGAAAGAGTCATGTAGATGAAGAACTCGAAGTTTTTGATTGACAGAGCGGATTAAGGACAATGCATGACGATCTTTCAGAGAACAAGAGGATCGCACAAAGAGATCTATTCCTTCTACCTCAGATGTGGTGATCTCATTGCATAACTTAAGAAGCGGGTGAAAGTCATCGTACTTCACTCTATCCACTAAAAGGCTCATGATGCATCTTTGATTCCTTGACTTTTTAACCTCCGCCTTAAAATTTCAGTTGAAGGGGTTCAATTGTAGTTTCAACTCAGAATAATACTAGGATTAAGCTAAAAAGGCAATAAACAGATCTTCTTGACAAGGAAAAAGTAATCAAACCTCAAAGAAAGCAGATAAAACGGCAGTGTTGGGTAGGATTCCACGCTTCTTGCATAATTTAATATACCTAAAACCAAAGATTAATCAAATCCATTTTCTTTATAGTTATTATAACTTATCAAGAACTCTACTTCACGTCCATCTAGAGATCTGATCCAAAATTAACGAAATTACTCAGAATTTAACAAATTAATCCACCTAGACAGCACCCAAACAAAACTTCCTCTTCTTTGACAAAAACTTCCCTTGTCTAATTCTTTAGAGCAAAAGCTAGCTATAGGATAGAATCAAAAACCAATCATTAATCAAAGAAAAATGCCAAAATTCATGCAAATTCTCACAAAGAACACCAACAAAAAACACAGAATCGAAACACAAAGTGAATTTTTTTGTCAAATTTGTTCCGCCAAACCCAGAAAATGGAGACAAAGGAAGAACTCATCAATTTCAAGAAAAAGTATTACAAAGTTTCAGTCTTTCAGACAAAACCCAAACCTACGACCACATCTCAACTTTCTTGCCTTAATTGAAAAGAGTAGATAGATACACATAAAAAAGGTGAAAAGAAAAACTCACTTCTTTTCAAGGGTTGCTATTTCAGTGAGCGTAGCCATTCAATCAAATCTTAAGATTAAACTCCGACTCTACTTTCTTTCCTTTATCCGATGTTATCAGAAATGTTTTCCGTGCGAAGCAGTTCCGAGCATACCAAAGACTTTACACCATAACCCGCCACCTGGCTTAGAAGCTTTTACAATTTTGTGTTTTTTAAAAAAGTCTATGATAATTAATAAATGAGTGAATGAGTAGTGCACATAAATTAGTTTTGACCAAAACGGATCCAACTTTAAAAATTTGAAAAGATAAAGCGTCTAATTCTATCGGATTCACACCGACGCACACATGCGTAAAATAATGGAGATAACGATATACTATTTCTGTTAGATGTGTCAATGTGTCTCAATATTCTATTCTTCCGATTATGAAAAATATGTCTTTCTTACCGCAATGAAAATATGTCATTGTGTTAGGGGGTGGTTTGTGATGTTACACACATCCATACCACTTCAATCGTTCAAAGTTGCAGTTAGATAAAATCTCAACATATTGGTCGATTGACGACGAGAAAGTTTGTTCGTGAGTAACTGAGTTGTATCGTGCAAATTAAGTTGTAATTTGTGATACAAAATAATTCATTCATCTTTTGATGGAAAAAAAAACTTGAATTTTGATATTTTAAAGTGTTTCGGATATAACATTCTATATTATGAATCAGAATATAAGTTTTCAAAAATTCGATCAAGTTAATAAAAAAAGTTTCATACCAAAAAAAAGTTAAATGCAAAAATTGAAGATTTTTTTTTCTAAGTAAAACTGTAACTAAACATTTTTTAATATTGTTTTTATTAAAAATATATGATTAAATAAAAGAAGAAATAGGCAAAGAATAATAACTATAAAGAAAATATGATCAAATGTGACGTTAGAAAAAAATAGGATTAATGTCATAATGTGTATCAACTAACTGACTTGAGAAGTCCAAACTCAAATCAAACTAGGCCCACTTAAAAGCCCATCAAAAGTCAAATAGTCTGTTTCACCGGCTGGTCACAAAAGTGACATCGGCGGAGAAAAGGTAGTGCCATTATTTGCCGGCGATTCAGATGGAGACGGAGGTCGACAAAGAGATTCTTAAGTCTTCCGGGGCTGAGCTTCTTCCCGACGGACGTCGAGGTTTGCGCATCCATGACTGGGAGATCGAAACCCTCCGTGGCACGATTCTCACTTCTCTCGCTGTTGAAGAGTACTCAATCTCTATCTCTCCCTCTACATCTCTATAAGATACAATCACATATGTGCTTGTTGGTGTCTAGCCACTTTTGTTTACTTTTTCCCCCTATACGTGTGTTCAAGGTTTTGTATTTGTGCGCGTCGTAAATTTGATTCGGTCTGATTGAGAACTGAGTAGTGTAGTCTGGGTTTTTGAGCTCATGTACACCTTATTAGTGGATTCGTATCGAAGAAAATTGGAAATGTGACCTTGATTTTGAGTTTGTCTTATTAGTGGATTCAAATCGAAGAAGATTCTTATATGATTGACGTTGTTTTGTTGCTTTGGTTTAGTTTTTGTTGTTACTGACATTTCTGATTTCTTGGTTATCTTTTTTGTGATATTTCCATTGTTTGACTGTACAGTTCTCTGTTTGCCTCAAATATCCAAATAGCATCTTCTGAGATTCACACGTTTTTTTTAATGTCATCCTGCATAATTACGAATGTGATGTTTGATTGTAACACAGGTGGGAAGAAAAGCTTCAGACATCTCACTTACCTGAAATGGTTTTTGGCGAAAATGCATTAGTTCTGAAACACTTAAGTAGCCAAACGAAGATTCATTTTAATGCATTTGACGCTCTAGCGGGTTGGAAGCAGGAAGGCCTTCCACCTGTTGAAGTTCCTGCTGCAGCACAATGGAAATTCAGGAGGTAAATTTATGACTGGTTAGGGTTAGTTTGACAAAAATATGTTGCTTTCACATGTCACAAAAGATACTATTTGTATATCCCTGATGTAATTGCAGCAAGCCGTCCGAGCAGGTGATACTAGATTATGATTACACTTTTACAACGCCATACTGTGGAAGTGAAGTAATTGAGAAAGACAAAGAAGCGGTTCGTCTTGCTCTCGTTTTCACCCTTTTTCTGTCTGTTTCACGATATTCAAATTAAGGATGTTCAGCTTTCATGCTCGTTGATTTATGCTGCTTTAATGTGAAGCAGGAGGCAAAAGCTAATCCGGAAGGGGAAGGTAGTCTTCAGTGGGAAAACTGTGAAGAGCAGCTTGATTTGGCTGCTCTCTCACTTAAAGAACCTATTCTCTTCTATGATGAGGTTGGTCCCCTAATCGATACAAACACAAAACATTTACTTTCGCGTTCTGCCACATCCTTTTGCGCCCATTGATATTCTTATTCTCTACTCTTTTAGGTAGTTTTGTATGAAGATGAACTAGCTGACAATGGAGTGTCACTTCTGACTGTGAAAGTGGTAAAGAAATTCCGAGTCTCTTTTTCTAGTCACATTCTTTCATAATGCCGTCAATCTGATTGAGTTCAGTATTAGAAACAAAAGGTAACCTGTGCGTGCCTTTCTGTTTGTTTTTTTCAGAGAGTCATGCCAAGCTCGTGGTTCCTCCTCTTACGATTTTGGGTGAGTCATATCAGGAAAATCCGTAGTCAGAAATAAAGTCATTACGCACCAATAAGTGTTCTTCATTGACTGTTATGATGTTTTGAATTTCATCTTCCACTCGGTTGCATTTTTATAGCTTAGAGTTGATGGTGTGCTTATGAGATTGAGAGAGACGAGAATGCATTATGTGTTTGGCAAAGACGAGACGCCAACTGTTCTTCGTGAAAACTGTTGGAGAGAAGCTACATTTCAGTCTCTATCTGCGGTTCGTTTTCTTTACTTTTAGGACAGATTACTAGATATTGTTTCCATTTCCAATCTTTGTTCTTATTCAAATCTATCACTTTCCCATTAAACCTAGAGCGGCTTACTAATAGACCTAACCATTGCCTATAACATCATCAAATAAGCACAATCTTTTTGTTTAACATATTGCAATGTTTCTATGGTTAGTGAATATAGAAGGTCCCGTGAGTTAACTCTTGAATATGTATATATGCAGAAAGGGTATCCAGTTGATTTAGCAGTCTATAGCGACCCGAGTCGTATCAGTCAGAGGCTTCCGGTGATTAAGCAGACGACCCAGAAACTGAAGATCCCTCGTAAAGTGTAAGCTGTTTATAAAGTTGCAAGTTAAATCCAAAAGCACGTATTGGTGAGCTTTTTATCCACAGTCAGAGTACTTACTAGTGAGTTTGTTAATGTAAGGAGTTACGTAACTGATTCATTGTGGTGGATTTCATGTGAACGCTGAAACTCTTACATGTTTTTACATTCTCATTGTTCCCCACTGTTGAAAGTTGATGGTTGATGTTGGCCGATTATCCCGTAACAATTAGAGTTCTCTTTTAATTTTGTTTGAACAGTACAGGCAAATACTAATTCAACTGCATCTACAGTACTTTTCCATTTCAAAAATCTGAATTTTATTGTAAAGAAACTTCTGGTATAGTACCGAAGAAAGCAAGTATAACATCATAAAGTAGAAGATGAAATAATGGTTATTCAAAAATATGCTGAAAGTTAAAACCAAACCTACCCTGATGTGTCCAAAGCCATTGGCTTAAAAACAAGATATATGATGAATCCATATATTGTGGAACAAATAATTGTCAAAAGTGAAGGAAGACCAAAAAATGTATGTAGTTTTTGGTTCCTAATGGAACACAACACAAAACGACCAATGAGTTCTTCTTGGGACACCCCTTCTCCATCTGCTTCAAGATAACTGATGCACACACTTTGGCATTCAAGTACCTGCCATTATCAAGTAACAGTCAAAGCTTTTGAATAAGAAACAGAGCTTTGGACCCAACTTATATCACCCATTCAAACCGATTATGTGTTATAGGAGTCCATGTTTGTGCCATGTCTGTTTTGATACAAAAAATGAAGTGTTCTCTTTTAGAAGGTACCCAAAATGCTTATAGTAACTCAAGAACACACCTTCCCTATGTGGAACTACAATTCTCTATGGCTCAATGCATTATACCAGAATATCAACTCATATCTTTAGATTGAAGAGCATGTCGATAAGCTTTATATCGTGGATGTTAAATGGATCAAAACGAACAAGATGTTATACCTAGGGTTACAGCTTTACCGTGTTGTTTCATTCCGTACACCTAAACAGTAAAGAGAGACATCTGAAGGGTCTAACTTTATTTCCTAAACACTCTCTATTGGGAAAAACAAGAAACTTTGTGACAAGTGATAAGAAGACAAAAACAAAATGGACAAGAAACCTACAAAGCAGTAGCACCTCTCTTGCCAGCGACTGAAAATCCACTTCCATCACCCATCTTTTCCATTCCCTATCAATCCCAAGCCCAATATGTTCTTAACACCAAAATTGATCACAGAGACAAAAACGAAAGACCAACCCATTTTATTCTACTTCAACACGGAAACAAGTAGCACACAAAATTGTTCCAAGTAGAGACATTCAGAAACCTCAAATTTGGTCATTCGAATGAAATCCTAAGAGCAGTAACACTCACAAATGGAGAGTAATTAGCGATCTTGACAAGTGCGTGGGAAGGTACCGTTAGAGAGTTCGCAGAAAGCTCGTAGATTAACATTAAGGTGAGACGTGAGTCGAGCTGCAGACACAACATTGTACAGAGGCAAGAACGACTCTGTGCATCCAAGCTCTCCCAAATTCCTGCACAAGGTTACAAGAAAATCAACACAAGGTTACAAAAAAAAAACTTGCTTTTTTAATAGTCAATACTCATATCCCAATATGATAAATCAAACATTCCCAATTCTCCTCAAATATGAATATCAAACAAAGTTTTTTTGAAAAAAAAATAGAGGGAAAATAACTACCAAAATAGCTAAATCCTGAAGGCAAATCTTAGTTCATGAAATTTGTAGAAATAGAGCCAAGAGATGGTGAAACCTGGGATTAGTGAAAGAGGCAAATCGACGGCGAGGTAAAGAGGATTGGGAAGGACGGAGGCGCGGAAGTGTTGCCGGCGGAGATCGGAGAGACGGAGCTCTAGCTGTAGCGGAGACGAAAGAACGAGCAGCACTGCGCCAAGCCATTTTTATCTCTACTTGATCGACTTTGTAGCAGAGTAATCAGATCAAACCGAAGACGAAGATAATACCAGTATGAGCTCAGAAAATGAAGACGGAACTAAACTCAGTATAGAAGAAGCCCTAAACGATTGAGATAGTCATCATTCGGTTCAATCGATTTCGTTCGGTTCAAATTATAAATTTCTAAACATTCTATGGTTTGGTTCAAATCGATTTCACGCGATTTTTAATTTTCTTTCAGTTTGGTTTTTGGTGTGGACTAAGTACTTAACAATATGATTTTTATTTTTTAATACTATGAAGGTTTGTTCAAATAAAACATGTTAATATGATTGACAAAAAAAAAAAGAAAAACATGTTAATATGGATGATACAGTATGAAGCCAAAATAAAAATAAAATCTGTTGGCAAAAATCTTTTTTTTAAAAAAAGTAAATTTGAATCTGCTAGTATGAATCAGTTTGTTAGGATTATTAACTTTCAGTTCAAATTTGTTTTTTTTAATCAAATTTTATCTTTTTATATAAAAATAGATTATTCTGTTTTTTTGCATATAAAAATAGATTATTCTATTAGTTTAGCCAAATATATAACTTTTAAGTATATTCCTTTATTTCAAATTATGATTATTTTTTAATTTTTGAGTCAAAATCAATTTCATGTGACATGTATCCAGACCATATTTACGTAATTATTTAACTAATTTATCTCTAATTGACTCATATTTGATAGTTGTAATTGTTTAAATGTTTTTAGAGAAAAACTACAAAATTCCAAACATATCTTAATGGTAAGTGTTTGCAATAAATTGTTTGACTTACCCAAAATTAGCATCGATCTCGAATGACGGGTGTGCAGTGAACATGTTACTATACTTTTAATCTTATGATTGAGTGTCTTGCAGGGTTTTAGCCCATGCCCGAATAATGCTAAGAACAGTCTTTAAATAGTCATTACTTTAAACGGCTCTATTCGTTCATCGTTTGAACTCTTTCTCTCTCTCCATTCTTTCTCTTCATCTTCCTTCGTTCTCTTCATCTTGGTCTGTTTCTTGTCGTTTCTTGAACAGAGAGATAATGGACTTTAGCGATCTCTCCGATGATGTTACGCTACTTTGTTTGGCCATAATCCCTATTGTGCATCGACGAACAGTATCTCTCACGTCAAAGACCATCGGCTCTATAATTTCTAACGTTGTTTGGTTTGGTTCGGATCGATTTCACGCGATTTTTAATTTTCTTTCGGTTTGGTTTTTGGTGTGGACTCACTTAACTATTAATCTATTTGGGTTTAAACCATCAATATCTAAACAACGGAGTCGTTCATTTGGACGTAGACAGCGCAATTGACATCCCTAAGAATGGTAGATTTACAATTAGTATTTAGTAATGAAAAATATCAAAAAAATATCTCAGCCTATGAATATGAAAATGAAAGCGTCTTACTTACTCTATCTATATCTTCTTCCTTACTTTTTTTTTGTTTTATACAATTCTTCTCTCTTCTTCAACCAATCTCAGAGTTTAATAAATGTTGCACCAATAAACAAAATTCATCCTATTTCTCCTTCTTCTTCTCTTTCCATACGATATTTTGCCAATACTACAAAAAACGTACATTATTAGTTCGAAAAATCTGCTATCATATGTAATATATAGCGAATTCATAAATGATATGATCTTGGGACCTATGGTAGATGCTTCCTATACGACAACATTTTTTTACATGCTATTATATGTCGTTCTATTATAGCGTTAATCAAATGTTTTAATATATTGTTTTTTATAGAAATTTGATTTGTTCTATTATTACGGTAAACATGATTTGTATACATGTGAAATTTATTTTGACTTAAAAAAAAAGAATAATTTGAAATAAATAAAGAGTCTTTCAATCCATAGCTATGGGCAAACTCATCTGGACATGGGCACTCCAATAGTCCTTAAAAAATTAGGATTATGAAAATTTGTTTTCTAATTTTTGTATTTAATTTTTAATTTAATTTATTTTACTTTAGTTTTTAGTTTTTATGTTTTAATTTTTCATTTTAATTTAAATATCATTTTTTTAACTGTTTATTTTTTTAAATTTTTTTTTTATAATTTCTAATGTTAAAAAAAAAATTAAAAAAATTAACTTTTAAAATTGTTAATTTTTATTTTTAAATATGAGTGGCATATTCGTAAATTTTATAAATAGTTAGAGATATTATTTGGGCCCATGATCCGGTTGGTCGTGGTCTTATTTGAGTTTGGTCTTATTTGGATATGGTTATAATATGATTTTTATTTTTTAATATAAAGATTTGTTCATGTATAAGATGTTAATATGGATGGATACAGTGTGAAGCCAAAATAAAAGTACCGATACATGATTTCATTGTGAACCTTTTGGATACATTTGTGTTACACAACTTACACGCTTACACTTGCACATATAACTCGTGGAACGATGACAAACGTTGCTCTTTCTCTATTTCGTCTCTCACTCCTATAACTTCTCTGTCCGAATGCATCTCAAATCTTTGTCAAAAGTAAAGACTTTCCCTGGCAACAATTTGGTGTCCGCAGAGATTCCTTTGTACACTATTCTGGTGGACACAATCTGCTCCGACCAAAGACCAAACTCCACAAGGTTCCCTTCCATCCACCTTATACTAACAGTCACACCGCCCCGTGCCCTTAGCCCTTTCACATTACCGTTTGGCCATTTATTAGCTGGAAGCGCCGGGAGCAAATGCAGATCCTTTGTCATGCTCTGCACTAACATTTCCGCCACAGCTGCTGCGAATCTGCCCAAGAAATAATAGTATGTTTAGACTCTGCGGCCACCAAATTGTTATAAGAACTGATGGGTTGCTGTAATGGTTTAGCACGTTGGGATGTAAATGAAAACATCCCACATATCTTAATGGTAAGTGTTTGCAATAAATTGCTTGACTTACCCAAAATTAGCATCGATCTGGAATGGCGGGTGTGCAGTGAACATGTTACTATAGAGTCCTCCTTCATAGTTACCTTCGTTCAACGGATCCACAAGATCAAAAATATGTGCAACCATCCTATATGCGTACTCGCTATTGTGAAGCCTTGCCCACAAGGCGGCTTTCCAGGTGGTTGACCAGCCTGGTCCTTCCTCTCCTGCGTTTATCAGTGGAATATTTATATATTGCTCCAACCACGTCTATGACATTGCGGAATAGTAATGGGAGAGAAGAACTAATTACACCAACCTCTTTTTTTAAGGGTTGCTTCCACGGCTTTAGCAAGTTCTGGAGACTTGTCAACTGTGATTGTGTGACCCGGGAAGAGGCCAAAGAGATGTGAAACATGTCTATGATGTACCTCTGGGTCCTCAAAGTCTTCTACCCATTCCATAATGGAACCGTCCTTTGCTATTCTAGTGGGTGGAAGTTTTGCTTGAGCAGCAATGACTTTTCCTATAAGAGTATCATTTGTTTTTCCCAAAACCTGTTGATAAACCAGAAAACAGAAGCTCAGTATCGATGAGGTGACATGATTATTTTCGTTTTTTTTGTGTTGCTTCATGTTACCTCTGAAGCGGAAACAATATCAGCGAAGACTTCCTTTATAATGGCAATGTCCATGGTTGAGGAGTAGCTAACACTAGCAGGTTTGCCATTTGGAGCAGTAAACATATGCTCAGGGGAAGTCGATGGATTGGTCTGGAGATATCCGTCTTTACCTTTGATCAGCCAGTCTAAAAGAAACGACGTACATCCCTCCAACAATGGATATCCCTTCTTTTTAAGAAATTCCTAGAAATGAATCAACAAGCAAAGGTTGAAAAACATAGTACCGGTTAAAGAAACTGATTGAAATCAGAAAAACTTGAGGTTCTTACCTTGTCCATTGTGTATGTATAATGCTCCCATGCATGAGTGCAGAGCCAAGCTCCACCCATGGGCCAGAGTGCCCACACTGCCTCACCTCTATCTGGTGAAGTTTTTGCCCATATGTCTGATACTTGATGTGCCACCCAACCACTTGCCCCATAGTTCACCTATATAGTGCATCAAAATGATCCTTAGAGTAATGTCTTATGCGATGGAACACAAATGCATCATACATAAGAAGCTACTGATCTTGATACACACCACAATTTCATACATTGATGTTAACATTCTAACAATCATATCAATAGAGAAAGGGAAAGAAACTTACTTGTGCTGTCTTGCGGCCATTTATCGCTAAAGCAGACATATAATCGAACAATGGTTCCTGGCATTCCCCGATATTACCGGGAAGGGAATGCCAATAGTTCATCTGGAGATTAATGTTCAGGTGAGGAGCACCACTGCAATTCCGCAGAAAAATAAGATGGAGTCAGTGACAAGACAAAGAAGCTATGAAATCTCAAGAAAACTAAGTAGAGCGCAAACGCACTCCCATGGCGGCTGAATGTCCCTGTTCCATATGCCCTGCAAGTTTGCCACCTGAGTTCCGGGCCTTGAAGAAGATATAAGCAGGTATCGACCATATTGGAATAGGAGTTCCACCAATGAAGGGTCTTCATCGGTTTTAAATGATCGCACCCTCTCAGCAGTTGAAGCTGTTTGTTGCACAGTCTTATTTGCCGTGCTGCCAGAAAGTTGCAAAGAGACCCGGTTGAAAAGTTTCTGATAATCACCCAAATGACGAGCATAAAGATCAGAGTATGAGTATTTCTGGATTGAGCTGATTCTGTTAACGCATTCCTTTGCGGGGTCTCTCTTAGAATCAACAGGCATGGTAAATGGCCCGTCAAAGTTAGATGAAGCCGTCAAAAGCAGAACTGCCCAGTCCGCCTTTTCAACACTTAGTTTCTTGCCACCTAAGGAAGACACAGAGCCACCATTGCTTACTCTCACTTCAAGAATCGAAGCAAACTGCAATCCTTTGTGATCATCATACGGTATATTTGTCGCGTTGATACTTTTCTTCAAGTTCACAGGAAGACGCTTGGGGCGACAACTTCCTCGCATCAGAATCTGATTAGCCTTGGGATTTGTCTCCGAATGATGGTGCAAGTCGCTGTCAAACGACACCTTAAAAGACAGAGATCCCGGTTTGCTTGCTTCTATCTTGGCTACAATAACTTGATCCGGATTAGAAGCGAAAAACTCCCTCGAGAAGTCCACAGTCCCAACCGAGTAGCTTACTTTAGCTAGTGCTGTTTCCAAGTCGAGTTCACGGCGATAAGAATCTTGAGTGTACTTACGATGCGAACTGTCAAACTCTAAATTCAAATCTCCCACTAGCTGGTAAACCTTTAAAGAAGCAAGAACAAAAAGGATTAGTCTTTACACGTAATAAATAAAAATCAAGAACTGAAAGCAACATTACACCAAAAGAATGAAACATACATCAGAAGCATGATCTGATAATTTGACAGCTTCTGAAGTAGCTTCAGCATAGTGTCTTTCATCAACAAGCCTCCTTACTTCCGCTAATGCTTCTGGCGCATTAGGATTCGTGTAGTCTGCTGGTACTCCAGTCCAAATTGTGTCCTCTATCAATCAAAATCCACAACAAAATATATATATTTAGGCTTCAGATCCACAAAGTTCCTATATGTTCATACAAATCACAAGTGCAGAAACAAGATTCAAGAATGTATCTTTATAGCAAATGTGCTTCATTTACACATTTTTATGTCACAAGTAATTGGATTTACGAAATATGACTCAAGCATAATCCCCTGTTCTATTGCACAGCCAATAAAAAACTAGGCCCGAGAGATAAGAATATTGAATGATCTCTGACATAAACTTTTAGAGAATAGTGTAGTAGTAGCAGATACTAGCATTTATTATATACCTAAATCCCCAAAATGAAAAACAAAAAAAAAACAACACAAGAATGGGAAAAACAAAAACGAAGCCGTTTAAAACATTTGTACCATTAATGTTGAGAGTCTCAGAGGAGACACCGCCCCAGATCGAAGCTCCGAGACGGCCATTTCCGATAGGAATGGCGTCAGTCCAGTTCCGAGAAGGCCCACCGAACGTCAGCTTCAGTGGCCTGGAGAGATCTTGGGCCTCCATTAATGTCATTCTCTCCGATGAACGCCGCACCGGATTCCTCATTCCTTCGCTACATGTTAATATTAGCAGAAGAAAGCTGAAATGAACGAAGAAGCTCGACTTCTCCGCCATTGCTGCTGCTCTCTGTGATAGTTGCTTTCACTCTAGAAGAGAGAAAGGTTTGGTCTTGAAATAGCGCGTGAAAGATCGCACTGTTCACCAGTGATGGATATCAATTATTATTTTTTTAATATAAACTTTTACACTCGAATCAGAATAAATCTAAAAATTATCCTCCCTCCGTATTTTAAAGTGTCGTTTTAAAATTTTTATTTTTTTAAATTAGATGTCGTTTTCAAATTTCTATGCAAAATTTATTACTTTTTAATGTTTTATGACGTCATAAAAACATTAAAAAGTAATAAATTTTGCATAGAAATTTGAAAACGACATCTAATTCAAAAAAACAAAAATTCTAAAACGACACTTATTAAAATACGGAGGGAGTAGTATATTATTGAAGTCTAACCGAGTTAAACCAAACAATAATTCGGTTATTAATATGTTCATCTCTATATTTTTTTTTTTTGTCAACATTTGGACCACAACTGGCCGGCCCATTAGCCTAATTCCTACAAATTATAGGGTCGGGGACTCGATCTCTGGTGTGATGGTGTCTGTCTTCTGTGGACTTGCCACTAGACCAAGATCACTTCACGTGCATCTCTACATATATATGTATCAAACGAAATAAAATTATATAGAGTTATCAAAATATGTATTTTATTATTTCAATGTAATTTGGATTATAAAATCTCTCTTTTGCTTTGTTAACTGCAATTTAAAAAATAATATTAATATAAAATCAAGAGTATGTAATTTAATTATTTTTATTTTATCAAACTTCCGGCAAAAGTATCAATATGACGGATGACAAATGACAAAAAAAAAAAAAAAAAAAATNCATATGACATTTGATCTGGAAAGGATGAATAATTACAAACCAATTTTGTAAGGCATTACAAGTCATTTATTATTGATGATCCCAGCTCAAAATAACGAGACCACAAATTCAGACAAAGAACCGAACGTGTCGACTGCACCATACCAGTCCATAACTAGAATGATACGATCCAAAATTCGAGTTTGTCCAATACATCAACCAGTTCTTGGAGCAGATCACGAGGATGAGGAACGTATATATGTACTAGCTCAAACCAAATTTATACCATGATACGAATTGACAAGACTAAACCAACCATATTTTCAGAATTTAATAGTATTATTCTAACCACCGACTTTTTAATTAGAGAATAAAATTTTATTTTTTTGGAATTGGTTGCTTCTTCTCATTATGCTGCAATCTGACGTCGAAGATGTATAGATGATGATGATGAAGTTTATGGATCTGAAATCGACACCACCACCGCGATGACTACCACCTTCATCAACGTCACCGTTGCCATCACCATCACTACCATTGCCGTCATGACTCATGATCAACACTACCATCACGTTAACCCACACGTCTCTCTCTTCACACGTGTTTCACAAACTTAAACGAGTCTGAAGGACCACATCAGCCACATTACTCTCTTCTTTTACATGCTCGTCCACGTATTTCAATGAGTGAGAAGGAGTTACTCTAAGACTTTTCACCTTTTTGTAGTATTATTTGCTTAATTTTGTATATTAATATGTTATATTTTTAAATAGTTTATATTTTTAAATAGTTTATCCAAAATGGTTATTTATGCAGATGACCCTTAAAAAGATATAGAAAGATCTATATCCATCTCATGTAAGACGTATATTACGCTGATGTATTGGTTGTCGAAGATATTGATCTCATGTGGTATTATGATTTCCTTTAATAATATGAAGCATAATAAAATAAAACAAATAGGCGTGAAAGCTTAATTCAGGTGTTTTTTAATAGGTAAAGTACAGGGACGTCAAAAGAAAAAGAAAAATATCGTTTAAGTACACTATATTTATTATTTATACGTATAGTAGATATCGAAGCTTGATTTTTGCAACTTGTGATACTGACATATTGTTGGGCATACAAATTTGTTGAAGGATTTGGTTATTAATGTCTCTGCTACAACTGCTCTGTTTTGAGATGATTAATACAGTGGTCATCTCACATCTGTATGGAGTATAAGACAGTTAATGAGAGAACCAAACATAAGACAATTGATTGTCACACGGTTAACGAGAAATTTGATGATGTTCTTTTCAAGCTGCTTCATGTAAAGACACATCTTCAATTACAGCTCATGTTCTCACCAAAGGCTTGCACCGAGAACAGTTACGTCATCTCACAGACTCGCACGCAATATCGATTTGCTAAATATCCTCTCCCCATTTTTAAAGGGATATCTTAACATGCTTATGGCATTATTGCAATTATTGAACCTTTGAGTTTGCTAGAATGTCTACAAGGACAAGTACACCAGTTTCTCATTTTTACAAATCGGTTAAAGAAATTACATTCTCTTCTATATGAAGGCAAATTTTATATATATATTCTATCTCTGTCTCTATTACCCATACGTAATGAAAATACTTATATTTTGATGTATAAATTTGATAACACCTACTTGTACGAAAGTACACGGAGATCATTCAAATATGAAGTGTGAAACAAGTCCATTACCAAGCGACGGATCTTACACTTAAATAGTCAACGAGAAGTTGCATCACAACGTTTAAAGAGATCAATACATAGAGAAAGGGTAGATTAGTTGTAATTATATCGACCCACCAAAGTTCGATACGTAAACCAGTCTAGGCGTCTCTATCTTAATTCCTATCACAACTTATAACAATCAATAAAACTGCTCACTCTTTTGAATCTATATCGATCTCAACTGGATATTTGTGCAGACAGTGTTCCCAAGGATTATTAGCGGAAGGCTTGACGTTACGAAGAGCCACCCAAACAGAACTATTGCACTTAAATCCTGACCCCAACGCAATCTGCCAAATCCTATCTCCTTTCTTCATCCTTCCTTTGGCTTCTATGTAAGCCAACTCGTACCAAATGGAGCTCGACGAGGTATTACCAAACCTGTGTAATGTCATTCTTGAAGCCTCAACGTCTAAGGGAGATAGATGAAGATTTGTCTCCATCTCATCAATTAGCGCTCTGCCACCCGCATGTATACAGAAATGCTCGAAGGCGAGCTTGAAATCCGGAATGTAATGCTTGATCTTGGGGTTGAAAAACTTCTTTTTAACGAACCTCACAAAGAAGCGAAACTTCTCGCTTATGGGAAGAACAAGTGGACCCAAAGTTGCAATATTGATCTTTAGGGTTCTTGCAGCTACCATTGGTAGATCCTTTGACAAGGTAACCCCTACTATGCCATCTTCATCCTCTTCTTGAGTTGCACATCCATAGGATCGGTCATCTGCTCCGGTATGGATCCGCACATTGTGAACAAGCTCGTATTTCGCGCGTTTACGATCTCCAGACCGGTTAGAAAGCAAAACCGCTGCCCCACCTATCCGGAACAAACAGTTTGTAACCAACATAGATCTGTTGTTACCTAGGTACAAGTTTTGAGTGATGTTCTCCGTGCTCACCACAAGAGCATAAGTGTTTCTATGAACTTGTAACAAGCTCTTAGCGGCATCTATAGCGAGGACTCCAGCACTACACCCCATCCCACCAAGATTCAAGCTCTTTATATTATCCCTAAGTTTAAACTTATTCACTAAGATAGTTGATAACGAAGGAGTTGGATTGAAAGTGCTTGAATTCACCACCAATATACCTATATCACTCGGGCTTATTCCGGTGTTGCGAAACAGGTTATCAACCGCTACAATTATAACTTCTTCCGTCTCTTTACGCGACACGGCCAGAGTCTGCTGTAGTGGCAAACAATGAAGACCTTCGGGTACGTATGTCTCTTGGCCTAGACCGGAACGTTCTAGAATCTTCTCGCAGAAGTCCATCAAGTAATCGGACCCTTGCGAATTCCACGTGCCTGATTCTCGTATAAGCCTTACGTGTTTCATGATCTTCTGGATGCTGGCTTTGAGATGCGACGGTGGAAGGTAGCAGCTGAAGTCTACGAGATAAACGGGTTTGGGTCGGGACATGATGTAAAGAGTCGACCCGAGAGCGAGAGAAAGAGAGAATATGGTTAGAGATGTGAGGTTGTTTTGTAAGTAGAGGTAATAGTTTTGGAGATCTTGTGTGGAAAGACGAGACACCTTCATGGCTACAGCAACCATTATTGGTAAGAAGAAGAGCTTGAAGCGATGTGTCCTGAGGTAGTTGAAAAAGATTTTTACCTTCTTTATTGGGGAATCCATTTTAGTGATATGTTATCTCTTAAAATTCTTGGAGTGGTCTTTGTTCGTTCTGACTCGTTTACATTTATAGAGGTTGATTGAGTATGAGAGAAAAGAAGGGAAAAGCAGAAGAGAGAGCTAGAGACTCCTCATGCAATTAATGAATGTATATCGTAAATAAATAAGCAACTACATGAACTGTTTCTTATGATATTTTTCTTCTTTGGGTAACTACCTAAACCAAGATTACAAGTTTTATTTAAAAAAAAAAAATGAAAAGATTGCAAGTTTTGTTTGGTTTGGCTTAAAACGTTTTTGTAGTCTGTTTAGGAATTCGGATTTATTTCAGGTTCGTTCTTTTTTTGCTTGAATATTGGTAATTATTTGTTATCCAGCCAGGATCAGTCTAAGTTTTTTGGTCTAGTAATGCATTAATAGGTCAATAAAACTATTTTTTGACGCATAATTTCATGAAAGGACGACAGTGTGCCTTTTATTAGCAACATGAGACTTACTTTTGACGAAATTATGCGACAAAAATACTCTTATTCACCTAATAATAATTTAGTAATCTTTGTCAAAAATCATTTCTGTAAGTTCTTAATCTGCGTAAAAAAAAAAACTTTTATTTATGTATACAAACACTCATCAAACAGTGGGTTAGTATTTGATTTTTCATTTGAGTCATTGATTCGTTATATATAGTAGTGATCTAATTATTCTCAGCGATGCATATGGCCTAAAATTTCTAGATAATTAACTAACTCCACCTCTTGATTTTTTCTTCCTTTTTTGCACCTTTTTGAATCAATATTAATATACCGAAACATAATATACCGGTTTAGGGGAGAATACACGGATCGCGCAGACCAATGACGTGCCGCGATTACGGCACCTACGGGATAACGGTATATACTCGACCGGACTAGATTTCCTATATACATATCACATATGACGACGTGACAAATGTAAGAACTTTTTTAAATATGGATGAGGACACTACACTGCAGTTTGTCAGTTCAAACCCAGCAACAAAGAATCAATAGATGCATGCGTGACGAATGACGATGCTTTGAGAAGTTGGATTATCCGGCAAATTATATCATATAATTACCAATTATGTAGTACTAAAACGACATATTTGATTATAACTAAAAGTGCCTATTTGTATTATAAAAAAAAAAAAAAGCATACTAATAAACTTTTTTTTTTTTTTTGACGTGCATACTAATAAACTTTAGTGCTAGGATGGTTCACAATTTACATCGATCTTAAGAACAAAGTAGAAAAAAAATAAAGTGTCGTGAAAACTTATGTTATACTATCTTTGACTAATTTTTGCCAACATAATCTATTTGAACAGGGATTGGTTTGGTTTTCCAATTAAATTATAAAATACTCCATACTGTATTTTCTATTATTAGGTTGACAACCAAAAAAAGAGATATTTTATATTATTAATGAAAAAAATGATCATAGTAAATGCGGGTTAACAAACATGTGCATTGTCTCAAATAAAAGACGAATTTCCTTACCAAAAAAAATAAATAATAAAAGACGAATTTTACCCAACAATCAACGTAGTAAATGCGAGTAAACAAACAACCAACCATTGCTATTACTCATGTCCGCAAAACTCGCATCTATTTGCTTCACAATTCAAAAAAATTTAGAAATTGTCAGGTAACATGGGTTTTACCTTAAAAACAGAAGGAAAACATGGGTTTTACAATCACATAACCTGAAAAAAAAAAATCAATCTCGTTAGAATATTTCTATAAGTAGAGTAACAAAAGAATTCAAGCAAAGGATTTCTTCGAGGAAAAAACAAAGATACCTAAAGATAATTTCCTTTCGTGATATAAGACATTAAATGCTATTTAATCTGTTGCCAAAAAAAGAAAAGAAAAGCTACTTTATTTTTTTTTTTTTGGACAAAGAAAAGCTACTTTATTTCATCTAATAGTACAAGATAAAATTATTAAATGGGAATGGATGAGTAGATACAAGTGATTTATGGGCGCGCATCACAATTTACTCATAGCATAGGACCATAGGTCTATAATTAAAACTGGAAGAGTGGTTTCGCAGATCTCAATATCTATATAATGTAGATATGGTTGGGGAGAACCATATTTACAAGGTGTTCGTTACCTTACCAATCAAATTAAATTGAAATTTATGTTTGATAATAACTAGGGAGTGTGACGTTGGAGAGAAAACATGGTACGGTTTAACGCGATTTGATTTTTTTTTTTTTTTTTTTTTTTTTTTTTTTTTACAAATTTTNATACACAGTTTACCCAAAAACTTCATAGGTCCAAGGGATTAATTTATGTCGCCGGCGATGCCCAAATATTAATTTTCCGGTGGTCAAGACTCGAACCCGGATCCGTATTGGAACTTACCTCCCTCAAGTACCACTATTTCATGTATCTTTTATCCTAACCAACTTTCTTTTCCTTATTTTCTTTTTTTTCATAGTAGTATTTATGAAAACTACTGTATATCTTAAATTTCCACCATATCTGGAATTCAATAGAGTGTCCCATACGGGCATTGGTAACGGTAGAACACTTCATGTGTTCTACCAAA
>OVAQ01000147.1:3584-31602 GCA_900406345.1 Erysimum cheiri
CCCGCCACAAACGGAAAAATTACGAATAAAAAAATATTAATATTATAAAGTAGACAAAAAATAAATTAATATTTTAAAAAGTGTTACCAATAATAATAGTGGTGGAGCGTCTGGAACGGTGCGGTGGGGTCACGCGTAACATAAATTTTCTGCAATCAACCACTAATATGTTTCCACGTCAGCACACAGTACGCTGTCTAAACACAATATCCAGCACACAGTACGCTGTCTAAACACAATATCCACCGTCCGATCGATAGGTGAAAGATTCGCGTTTTCTTTCTTTCTTTCTCCCTCCCAAATTTCGAAATTTTTTAAAAGGAAAATAATCTGAAAATTTAATTGAATAAAATTTCTGATTTTTATATATATAAAATAAAGATGTAACCGCCTCTTCTCACACTTCAAAAATTTGTTCGAGAAGAATGGAGGTGGTGGAGAGGACGACGGAGATGGCGGAGGAAGGATGTACGACGCCGAGAAGCAGGATGTATAGGATTCCGGTGGCGTCTGTTTGTCCACCGCCGCCGAGGAAGAAATCGATGGTTGTGAGGAAACGAGATCCGCCGAGGAACGGGTATTTTCAACCACCGGATCTGGAAACGCTGTTCTACGCACAGCCTCGACGAGAAGCTTGCGCTTAGATTTGATTTCATTTATTTCTCTAGGGTTTTACCTTTCTTCCTTCTCTGTAGATACATGTTTATGATGATTAGATTTGATCTGTGTCTTGAGATGACTTTGGTAGTGTATCGAAATTGGAGTCTGTTTTTCTCAGAATTATTCCTTCTTTTCAATTATTCGAATTTGTTGGTTTGTGTTGTAGATGTAATTTTATTTTCTTTCATATCAAACTCTGACGAAACTCTGATTCTTCTGTTTATTGATTAACGAGTTTTTCTTTTTTGGAATTACAATTGGGTGAGAATGTGAGACTCGGAAATTCTGAACAAGACAAGATCAAAAGCTTACAGAAAATTGCAGATGACCACTGCAATGTCTTTATTTGCCGCCCTGTTCTGTTTTTATATGTTTCTAACCAAAAACAAGGTGAAACATTGCGGTGATATGTAGCTTCCTGTTTCTTTTGGTTATAGTGTAGCATCTTGTTGTTACATCATAAGTATTGAAAAGTACTGGTTAAACTCGTGATCGATGGATGGTTTTGTGGTAGCTTCTATAGAATCTGCAATTCAAATGGAGAAAGAGTATCACTAATGAATCTCATTCAATGTTGCAATGCATGACACTAAAATCTTTAGTCTTGTAGACTGTATTTTCTTTGCCTTTACTCTTTAACATGGATTCAATGTTGCACTGCGTGACACTAAAATCTTTAACCTTGGTTGCTAACACTCCACCAAGCAGAAGAAATAATATAAGACCCAACTAAATTTAGAACCCTCTTGAAGATCTTTAACCGCAGACACGGAGTCGGGACGAATGAATTCCATATGAGTAAAAGTCTTCAACATCTTCTGTGTTTTGTGGTGAACTTTGGAACAGTATTGATTTATGCTTGATGTATCCACACCGCTTAACTAAAGACAAAACGTTTACATTTAACATTAAGATGAAGAAGAAGGATTTTTTAAAGTACAAATCTTGTTAGTCCAAAATCAAAATCCACAAGTAAAATTTGGATAGAGCAAGAGAAGCTATGCTAGCTATACTTAAGATTCAAGTGTTCAGTATCTCTTAAGCCATCAATGTTGCAGTAGAAATGCAAATCTAAACACCACACACATTTCACCTTTAAACACAGTGAGGAAAACAGTCTATAGCACCTTAGAGGAACGATACTTAATAGCTCATGAAGTTACAATTCACAGAATATTAAGAAAAAATTTGAAAAGTTCTTTACAAATGTACGAAATCAAAAGAGTTTAATCAATACAAAGATTTATACAAGAAACCAATTTTTTCTTGTATAATATGTATATGTTTACAAAATATGCTTTAACAATTTTAGCATATTGCCAAAAAAAAATAAAAGAGCTCTTAAAGTTTTTTTTTATAAAAAAAGAGGGTTTTATTACTTGAATGATAAAAAAGCGCTTTTGTCGGTGAGATTCACCGCGATGACAGTGGTGTTGGTAGTGATGCCGATGTTAGGAGATTAAATTGGATTAGCAAGTGGTGCAGCTGAACACGTGTTATAAATTGCTCAATTTCAAAGTTTATAGCGATTCGATATCATATTATCTAAAATTAATACTTTCTTTCTTTTTGTGACTTTGTTATCAAGATGTTTCATAGACTTCTGCAATATCACAAAAGAGATGGCATGTAAGTAATTTTGACGTTCGAAAGCCCCTTGGAAGAGGGAAAAATCGGTCATATTGTCTATCTCGCAAGAAAAATTTGGGCTAGTACGCCTCTTAATCCCTTTAATTTGTAGAATAATCAGTGATCTCCAGAATTTTATATTTTTGTAAGCTCATAAAATGGTTTAAATCTATTTGCTTTCACCTAATTTAGATTGTTTTTGTCTTTTTGATGTTTAATTTGTTTTTTATATTAGTTTTTTTTTTTGGTTTTCAGGGGTTAAAACTAATGAGTGCAAGTCTGCAAGTATTACAGTTGCTCGAGTGTTTAGGATGGAGGACTCAAAAAGAGATTGACATGATACTAAAAGTGAGTTTTCAGCTTTTAGTTCTTCAGTTTTGCGTTTTGTGACATTTTCAATGATTCATAAATAATAAATACTCTTTATTTTGCTCTACTCTTCTTATGAATATATTGATCTGCTGTTTTTTCTGATCCGCTTTGTCACCGGGTTGGGCAGCAGTTAATGTGTTCTCAAGAGTTCCACATGTATGTTTCTAATTTCTAAACTTCGCACTTAAAAGGTAAGTCCAGATGAAGAATGTGACCAGGAAGCGAGTTATAATGCAATAAAATCTAGAAAGGGAACATTGAACCTGCAGAGTTTGGCATGAAATTTTGTACCAGGGAGCATTGGTAATTTTCGACCTCCAAGAGAGATATGGGAACCAAGACCCTATATAATAAACAAGAGAAGAGCGTTTCAAAACTCAGAACGTAGAATTACCATAGTCATTTACATTACAATTCACTGGGAACAGAGTCGTGAGTTTCATTCACTTCAATTAAAATCTGAGTAGAAAGTTATGACTTGTGGACAATATTGTATAATTATTATTTTTTCTATAATTTACAAGGAAACTATTATTAAACTTTATAAAGAAAAAGAGTATTGAATATTTTAAAGAACTATACAATTTGTTTATGTTATGCAAAATGTGAAAGTCAAATTATACAATCGCTAGTGTGGAATAAGAAATATCATATACATAGAGTAAAACCGTTTCATTTTTCACAACGACTAATTTAAAATAATCAAATTTCTATAATATCAGTTAGTTTGGAAATATAATGCTCTCATTAATATTTTATTCAAATAAACACAGTGCATATAATAATTATGTAACTTTTTTTTAACGAATTAAAAAATATATATTTTTAAAAAGGAATTAACGGGAGGTTTAAATATTACTATGAATTAATAATTATATATAATATATGATACATGATGGTTAAATCTTACTATGAACTAATAATTATATGCCGTCAAAAAAAAAAAAAGAACAAATAATTATATATGTTAGGTTATACTACGATATACCAACTAAAAATTAAAAATTGAAAGTATGATAAAACCACAACATATACAAAATGGTTGAATTCAAGTATAGGTTTGGATATTAGTTCATAATATATAGTATTAAAACGTATGTAAAAAATATGAAAAACTAACCCACAAATATTAGTATATATACACATCACCTCTTCTTCTTCGTGATCACTTCCCGTTTCTTATAGTTATAAACAGAAAGATAAGAGCGAGTGAGATATAATCACCTCTCTTCTTCGATCTTCGTCGCTTGAGCGGTATCAACGAACAACCATGGCGCTCGTGAAATCGGAAACGCAGCATTCAAGATTTGCGACGCTTTGCGTCGGTGATCTTAGTCCAGACGTGACGGAGAAAGATCTCATCGGGAAATTCTCAGTGATCGTTCATGTCGCCTCCGTTCATCTTTGCCGCAACTCAGTCACCGGATCATCTCTATGTTACGCATTCATCAACTTCGATTCACCTTTTAGCGGTAAAAAAACTTGCTTCATCTTTTGATCTCCGATTTTGTGGATTCAGCGCTCTCTCATGTTCTTGGATTACATATAATCTTTAATTCGTTCGTATTCCCATTTTCTGTCATATAAACCCCTAAATTCTTGTTAAAACCCTATACCGCTCACGGTTCTTGCATGTAAATCGTTTGTTGGTTCGCAAGTTTCCCATTGTAGTTGGTTCTTTGCTTTGATCTTGACGATTATATAATTCGTTCGTATTCCCATTTTCTGTCATATAAACCCCTAAATTCTTGTTAAAACCCTATACCGCTCACGGTTCTTGCATGTAAATCGTTTGTTGGTTCGCAAGTTTCCTATCGTAGTTGGTTCTTTGCTTTGATCTTGACGATTAGTTAAGCTTCTTGTACTCTTAAGTGTTTCTTTGGATTACTTCTTATACTCTTTTCTTGTTTCTTTGGATTAGCATCGTATGCTATGCTTAGGTTAAACAATACAGTTTTGAAGGGGAAGGCTATGCGGATAATGTGGTGTCAAAGTCAAAGAGATACTTCGTACCGTCGGGAGCAAAATGCTATAACATCTCTTGGTCTTGGATTCCGTGCCAGGCCCCGACTCTCATATTTTATAGAACTTATAAAGGAGATTGCTTCTAAGATCTTTTAACACACCACGTACGAGACGCCAGATTACCAAAAGTCTACGAAGATAATAGAGACCGCGAGGTCAAACTTCTACCAGTAGCAGATGAAGTCAAAGAGACTAAACTTCTCAAGGAAAGGATCGCCGAAGCTTTCCCACCACATCAGCCGACATTGGGTGAACAATGTGTGCGCAGGTTATCTGCTTTACGCAGAGAGTACTAGACGAGAAGCTTTGCTTTACCTTTCTTTCTTCTCTTCTCAGTACGTAGAATATGAGATTTAATTTGATCTGTGCTTACCTTTCAGTGACAAGACACCTTGGTTGAACCTACTGGTTGCTATATTTCAGATAATAATAGTAAACGTAATAAGGGTGTATTTGGAAACGTAATAGTAAACGTACTACTTTACAAATTAAGTTGAAAAAAGTGGGGTTTTTTTCTACTTAACCCTAATAATAATTCTGAAATCTTGATGGTTATTTAGGAATTATGCTTAAGGGATATTGTTGATATAGTTTGATGAGAAAAATATTGCAAAAGGTAAAGTATATTCTATTTCCTTGACTGTTATGACGTTTAATTAGTTTCGTAGTTAACTAATTATTTGAACTTATCATCTTCTTCTGTTCCTTTATTTGTATAATATAAGATCTGATTTCTCTCAGTGAGAAAAAATATGGGATCATATAGCTCCTAACTATAATTGTAATTAACAAATATTTTTTAAAAATGTAATCCCTATATATATTATAATTATCTTTATCTCCTAAGTCCTAACTCATGTATATCGTTGGTGCACAAAAAAATAAAAAAATAAACACTCATGTATATCGTTTAAAAAAACTATATAAACCTATTATATATATCTTCCTCTGTTCCTTTATTTATTGGTTTCCATTAGATCCGATCCCTCTCATTGCTGAGAAAATATGGGGATCGTATCATCTAGGGTTCTTAAACCGGAGCACAAATCTCAAAACAACCAAGTCCCAGAGACGCCGGAGAAAGTAGGAGATCCGACAAGTGGTTGGCGAGCTCGATTTGAAGAATTCATGAACGGAGGTCCTTGCAAAGAAGCGTTTAGGGATTTTCATGATTGTGCGGATGAAGCTGAAAAGAATAACGAATCTATCCGTAAGTGTTTGCCGATGTTGGAGAAGTGTATGGAGGATAATTCTTATTACTATCAGCCCATCCTCGAAGTGCAAGAAAATGGTGAAGAATTGATTATGACGACTTTCACGTCAACTTTTTCCCTAAATAATGAAGAGAAAGCAACAGAGGACGAGTTTATAACATTCATGAAAGGAGGTGCTTGCAAGGAATCATTCATGGCTTGGTATGATTGCATTTCCTCGGAAGACGCTGAGAGGAACAATAAAAATTTTGTCACTAAGTGTGCAGGACTCTCTGCAACGTGGGCCAAATGTATGGATGTCAACTCGGATTACTATCATCCGTTTCTCGAGCTGAAGAAAACAATGGAAGAACAATTGGAGAAGGAGTTCCAAGTCATTTTCTCGGAAGAAAGTTGAGAGAGGTATGATTTAGTGAGATAGTAGTTTTTAATGCTTTTTATGTCATTGGAGAGATAAATATTTATTTATTTTTTCGGTTAAAAAATTGTCTTCTTTGTGGTTTTTTTTGCTATATTTCAGAAAATATTATTTTCTAATTGCCTCTTGAATTTAGTAAAATCAAGAAGGAATTGCGATTTCTTTGTTGGCTTTTAAGTAGTAGGTCTGATTTTATTTTATTTTGTATTGGAGAGAAAAGAGCCATAGCAAGCGCTAAGAGATTGAAAGATAGAGTTTTACTCTGATTTTTCTGTTAATTGATTTAGTGAGTTTATTTTCAATTACAACTAGCCAAAAGTGAGATTATTAAACTGTGACCGATAAAGACAACACCAAAATCTGCAATGCCTTTATTTGTTCTGTTCAGGTTTCATATATTTCTAACCAAAATAAAGAAGGTGGATATATTTATTATTTACATATGTACATTGCATTGAGTGGTGATACATATGTAAGCTTCCTGTTACATCATGAGTGTTGAAAAATACTGCTCAAACTCTTGATCAATGGTTGGTTTCGCGGTAGCTTCTCCGGGATCTGCAATCCAAATTGCGAAAGAATATATATCACAAATGAATCTCATACAATGTTGCAATGCGTGACACTAAAATCTCTGACTCTTTTAGCTTATCATTGTTTTACCTCGGTTGCCAACACTCCACCTTGCAGAAGAAAGAATATAAGACCCTACTGGATTGAGAACCTCTTGAAGATCTTCAACCGCAAAATCAGAGTCAGGACAAATGAATTCCATGTGAGTAAAGTCTTCAATGTCTTCTTGTGTTTTGTGATCATCAACTTTGGAACAGTACTGGTCTACGCTTGATGTAACGCAACCAGAACTAGAACTTCCTGTTGAATAAATAGAGTCTTTAAAAATGGACAAAGAAGGCCCTGTGAAAGATGCAGAAGAGGAGGCCTCATCGCTTGTTTTTGTGTCCCCCATGGCGTAAGAGCATTCTACAAATTCTATGTCTGATGATGGACATGAAGAATCAGGAAAAGAAGCTTGTTGCTCCAGACAAAAGTGCTTCGGTAGGGGTAACAAGTCTGATTCTTCAACACACAGTTTCCTCTTTTTGCTTGAGTCTAGAGATTCCACAGCAACTACCATCGGATCGTTGATATCGCTGAAAGCAAATTGACTTATTTTTCATGAGACAAAAGAGGTAGAGATAAAAAGAGACTAATACTCCTCAACTCCTACCCACAATTGCAACTTTGCGTTGAAGCATAAAGTATTCACACCATTTAACAAAATACAAAACATGTACCATTGATAGCACTAAGAAGAGAAAGGATTTCAAATTTTGTTAGTACGGAATCTAAATCCACAAGAACAGAGCAAAGAGAAGCTATACTAGCTATATATTTAAGATTCACGTGTTGAGAGCCATCAACAAGTTGCAGTAGAAAATACAAGTCCTAAACACCAAACACATTTCACCTTCGAACACAGTGAGTAAAACCATCTGAATATATAGCTCAGGAAGTCACAATTCACAGAAGACGAAAACTCTCCGGAAACATACGAAAGCAGAACACAAGAGAGTAATTCCGGTTTCAGTGCAGAGGATCTGAGAAACTTGGAATAATCTTTCAGATTGAAGATACAAGTTTTCAAAAACAAGTTTCAATCTATACAAAGATCCGTACAGTTGCTTTATACGAACATGAACAGAAGAAACAAATACGTAACAAGAAGATACTTTTATGTAAAAAGAAGATGTGAGAAGAGAAAAAAAAAAACCTATGATCCACCGATGGGCAACAACTCTCATCTGCATCCATGATTTTAGAAGATGCCACCAAGCTTTTCTTCCTCGAACCCAGAAATTAGTTTTGTTGTAGTTGTTGTTGGTGATGATGAAGTTGATTATGATGTTTTTGGGTCCGAATATTACATTAAAAAATTTCAAATTGTTTGGGTTTTAGAAGAAGCGACTGCGCATCACGGCCTGAGTTGGCGACAACCCATTGGATCACGAGAGAGGCCGCACGTGCACCGGGCGCGTAAACCGCGTGATTTTCCCACGTGGGTCCTGACATTTAAAGAACACGTCAGCAACTTGGACTGACTGCAAAGATTTGGTTATGGGTCTTGTGAGGTAAATTAGTTGGGCCCATTTAAACACGACAGCCCAAGAATTCGTTTAAAAGGATCAAATTACATAACTAACAGTTTTGCGATATCATTCGATTTTATGTTTCATCATCATGCAATTACGCAACTGTTTCTCGATTTTTAAAAGTAACTTTTGTAACTATATATTTTGACTAAACAAAAAGTAACCATGATGCGATTCAAAATTGATGACGATTATAAAACCTAAAAAATAAAATTAATTACGCAAAGAAAGTACCGTGTCACAAAGAAAAAATACCGTGTCAAAATCAAACAGACAACTAACAACTAACAACTCGAAGTTATTACACATCCGCACGTGACGGTAGAGGAATCTCCACTCTAGTCACATCACGTGATAGATAAAACCATTTCTACGCAAGGCAAAAAACACTATAATTACACAGGTTATCTTAAGGTTTACGATCCGATTCCGAGTCTCTGACCGGATACATCACATTGTACTGGAGCTAAACCGATTCGTGATCTCTGCAAATCAAATTCAATCCACATGTTCTGCTGATGATGGTGTCCAATCACGTATGCCTCCAATCCCATAAGATCGGAATTTCCAAATGTGAAACAATAAACCGAATCGTTCCCAACCGTGAGATGTGGTACTCGGTATAATAGCGGCTGACCTGAAACAGCTATCTCGGCTCCTTCAAAAACCAGAGAAACTGTCGGTAACCGGTGGACAATCCCGGTTCTAATCCGAACCGGTGAAATCCGGTAGCACAGATCCATAGTGCCTTGGAAAACGAAATCTTGGTCTTCGTAAACCGTTAATATCCCGTTAGTCCGCTTTAGAAATTCGGATCGAAGCGCCGTATAAACCGGTCCGAGCAAGAAAGTAAACTGGGTACCGGAATCAACCATGGTTTGACCAGCACCGGTATGATCCGGTACGAGAACCGATTTAGGGAGGGGTAAAAGCTGACCGTTAACTTTAATCCCCGTTAGCTGGACGGTATAAGCGACACGGTCGAAATAAGGTAACGGCGTCGAGATCCGGATTAACGGCGTGTAATTTAACGGCGTTAACCACGTGAAATTAGACTCGCCGAGGAGAAGAAATCCCGGGAAATCGTCGGTGCCGGAGATGCAATATGAGAATTTGGGGAAACCCATCTGAGAGATGAAAGAGAGGGATCCACGGTTCATACCCAATAACCCGGTTGTCTTGCAGTCTTCTTCCGGGTCGGATCCTGATACGGATCCCATACAGCCGAAAACGAGATTGGAGTCGTTGGTGGAGTTTCCGAAGTGGAAAATATCGGCGGCGAGGTTTCCTTCGGAGGAGGAAGCGTCGGCGTAGGATAGAGTGGCGTGGCAGAGTTTGTCGGAATCGCAGGAAGCGGGTATGAGGAAGTCTCGGGTCCGGGTACGGCAAGTGGGCGAGGAACATGGTATTGGGGAGTAAGTGGAGGAACGGGTCGGGTCGAAATTGTTAATCGGGTTTGGGTTTGAGGAACGGTTGCAACGAAGCCAGGAGAGTTCGCTGCCAGTGTCGATGACCATGGAGATGTTTTGAGGAGGAGTACCGACGGTTAGAGTAACGGTGAGAGTGACGTTGTGGTGGAAATGGAGTTTGTCGGTGGGTCGATGATCCATTGGAGTTATTCGGGTCTTTAGAGGCAAAACAAAAGTTTGAGAAGAAGAAGAATAAGAAGATAAACATTTATGGGTTGTTATGAAAAGAATAAGAAGAAGAAGTTGAAGAGAAAACAGAGGATGGAATATTCTTGAGAACATGATGAAGATTATTTTGATAATGTTTCTCGCAAAGCAATGTGTTTGTGTCTGTCAAGAAGAAGAAGAAGTTAAGTTTGTGAGTTTGGTGCAAGTTCAGTGAACAGCAATGAGAGATGTTTGTTCTTTTCAGCTGGAAAATATCTCTGTTTTGTTTTCTTTTTCTTCCATGATAATAACATATAGACCTTCTCATTCATTATTATTGGAAAAAATAACTTTCAAATTATATTCTGAAAGTATTTTCTGTCACTCTCATAATTTTCTTCTATTAAAATTGTATTTTGACTTACCAATTTATTATGTGAGTTATTGTGTGGTGTTTTTTTTCCTGCAAGTTATTGTGTTTTTAGTAATTGTAAAAGAGAAAGAATCAAAGAAATGTACTTTGGTATAGATAATTATTTTTATTTTTTTGACATTTAAAATGCAAAGTTAACCTGCTAGAGTAGGACACTGAGCACATATGACATGAACTAAAAAAAAACATGTTAGAAATTTTGAATAGTTCAGTGAGATGATTTTAAATGTGTGAGTGTGCAGTGAACGGCACTAAAGCCAAGGCAAATAATTAGGGGAATGAGTTTAATATTATTAAATGTATTCATTTAGATGGTATTCCGTTATTAAACCAAACAATTCAAGCTTACACTTCTGTTTTTAAAACACTTAAAAGCATGTGTGTTCACCTTGGTTTCGTCACTGCATTTGCCATGGAAGTTTGGACGGTGCGCATATTTTTAAAATGGAGATTGAGACATTAACTTACTCCAGCAGTCTTAGTTTTTTCTCCATACTAATAAAATTACTGGTCTTTGTTCTCTGTTCTGATCATCTTTTATCACGAGAGGTTAGAGAAACACTTCTTGGGCAATTTAAATCAACGACAAGTAATACATTGCATTTGATAGGGTTTGGATCCCATGTTTAGATGTAAGAACTTTATTTTTTTCAGTTAATCATTATATTCGCTTTTTCCCAAACCCATTTGAAACAAATAATATTCATTAAATAAAGAATAAACAAGCTGTAAAATTGATTAATGAACTAATGTTTACTTTTGGGAAATGGAATAAAAATGGATGAGAAGAAAAAAGGGTTTGGAGATATGACAATTCACATGGAAATAGACTTTTGAAAATTGAGAGGTATGGTTGCACATGTAGTTTGCCTTGCTGTTTTTAGGACAAAGCCCCATCATTTATGAGTTGGGTCCATTTTTATTGAATCCTGCTCCAAATCAGGATACCTTCTCTTACCGATCAACATTATCAACTTCTTCTCACTTGCCCACTAGGTTAGCTCGTGTGACACATTGCTTTGAATTCACAAAATTTTAGGTTCTACTTGTACTATGTAATTATAGCGTATGATATAAATATAGGTCTTTTACTTTCATTTTCAAGCTAACTTAAAATATTCTAGTCTCTTTTATGGTATCAGTATAAAGTTGTGGTCACTCTTAAAGTGCCATTAGCTAGTCTAGTGGCTACGGCTAACCAATAGGTTAAGAATTTTTTACCCAGATCAATGGTCTGTTTTACAGAGAATATTGATGATTGCAGTTCGCAGGACCAATCATTTCAACGAGTTTTGTTGTCAGTGACTAATTTATATTTAGTTTTTTTTTTGTTAATCAAAACCATAATACATACTCTATAAGATACATTTGTGACAAATTTTAAATCCAAACTGGACTATCTTTGGGTTCATCGATCTCTGATCAAAACTGAATAACAAATAGATATATAAACATTATAACACAAATCTAATTTAAAACACCATCGATATTCCAGTTAATCATGTCATTTGACTGGCTAATCTTGAGATAGCCGAGTAAGTACCACAACAACCACTCACTACCCCGAAGATTATAATGAAAATGCACAATCCAATCTGAAAAAATAAAACACAAACACACACACAAAAGAAAAATGGTTAAATACTAATATTCTCCATATTCTCCATGAGAATCAAATAGTCATTTTAAAATATATACATCTATATATAGTGCATATGTTCTTACTTGTGTGTTGCTTAATTTACCCTTGAGGATACTAAGGTAACATAAACATGGAAAGATAAGAGCCTGCAACCAAAAAAAACATGTCCGTGGGTGGGTTTACTCAAATTTTTAGTTTCAACTTTTTTTTTAGATGGAAAACTTACCACAAGCATTGCAAGGAACGATCCGATTAGTGCTGCCACGATTGCTGTAATTGAGAAAATTCGATTAGAGAAACTACGGTGAGATGGGTTTCTTGCATAGGAAGTTTGAGATATATAGAGACATTATAAAAAAGTGACATTACCGAAGAAAGGAACTGAAAGAGCAACCACCAAAGTAGAGGTAACTAGGATTGTTCTGAATAATATCGATACACCATGTGATCTCATTTTAGCCGTTGGAATGAGTTCTTCTAGACTCATAACGATTGGGGTGATTGTTAACGCGTATTTTGTCATCGGTGTAATGACCTAAAAGTTTAAAGAAAATCATTTTTTGGTTATACAAGTATAACTATATTACAGAGAATATATGAGAATGTTATATTTTATTACCGCAGTCCAGACTGCGATTTTAGATGGAAAGAACTGTTTAGGCATGTTTAATGTGAACTGTGATTCGACTGCTTCGCCAAACATGGTGTAGCCGCAGACCGCAACAGCTATGTACAAGACCGTGCAGAAACTAAAGCTGCATAAGAAAGAAGGGAAAATTAGTCTATAAGGGTTTCTTCTGAAACAAGTAAGGAGATGTTTCTTGGACTTACCAGATGACTAAGACAAGAGGAAACTTTGAACGATCTTTCATTGAAGAATAGATGTTGGGAAAAACCGAATGACCCGAGTAACCAAACCCGAAAATTCCTATAGTGACCGGTAAGTTACTAAGATCCAAAACTCGTCCTGTTTCATGAAACCCGATCCCATCGACCACACCGACCCAAAAGAGGCAGAGACCGAGCAAGATCGATGCCAAGACTCCTCCAACTAGGTTGGAAAGTTTAAACCGCAAGACAACAGATTAGATCAATCAATTCAATTAAGCTAAAAACAGAGCTTTAAGAAGGAAAATCAAACCTGAAAGGTAAGAAAGCAAGCTAAGATCTTTAAGCCAGACTGTTGGAAGAACAAGAAGAGTGGTTAAGATTGCAAAGATCTGAGGAGAATCCAGAGATATCCCTGAAGCAATGCTCAATGAAATGTTTGGGAATAGTCCTGATAAGTTATCGCTCATCATGATTATGTATTCCACACAAGCTGCCTATTTTTGGAAAAACAGAGTTAAAATCAACAAAACGATTATTGGTAGAATTATTCAAAGCTGTTCTCAGACCATATAAACAAGAGTATTCAAACTTACGTACAACTCCACGTACAAAAGAATCTGCAATCCAAGAAACAGAACAAGAACCTAAGTTTCAGTTTCAAGAAAGAGAATCTTTGAAGGTATTGTTGGATATTTAGTTTGATCAAAATGATGGATCTGAAACTTACGGATATGATGAAGCGACCGGTGATTCCAAAAGCGGCTTGACCGATATCGGGGTAAGTTTGAAGACCAGGAGAACTTTCTAGACATCTTTTCATGAGAACACCTGTGTAGCAAGTGATGACTCCAAAGAACAAGAGTATCAGCAGACCAAGCCACCCACTTTCTTTAATAGCATAAGGCATTGTTATTAACCCTAATCCACACAGAACATTGGTTCCTGCAAAGAATAAAGGTGATGGTATGATGTGAAAACATGATTAGACATAGCATAGCAATCGTCATTAGGATTTAGGGATTAAGAGTTATTGATGATTTTACCGTTAAGGACGGATTGAGAGAAGGAGCAGAGATTAGCTTCTGGTAATGGAAGATCGGTGACGGAGAGCTTGAGCAGAGATGGAGGTTTTACGGGTAGAATCGCTTCTTCTTTGTCGGAAACTGGTTGAGAGAGAAGTGGTTTGCTTGAGGAAGAAGAAAATGAATCGAAAAAAGAAGATTGTTGCTTCTTCTGGAAAGAAGAGACTAATCTCCGGGAACTGCTTTGAGGCATGAAACTCACCAAGGGTGGAGTCATTCCGGTCAACAAATCCATTGATTGTCTGAAACAAATTCATCTGAAAAATGTCTGAATTTTTGTAATCCGAAAGAATTGGAAAATCAAAAACAGAGGAATTTTACCGATAGCTTTGTGGCCATGGAGGATTTGAGACATCAGAGAGATTGTTATCGGAACGGTTTCGAGATAACGGAGAGGAGGAATCGGAATTTGCTCCGCCTCTCCTACTGTCGTCGTGTTCATCGTCGGAACAAGCAAGTTCCGCTTGATTTTCCTCGTCATCTGTCAGAAACGAATGGTCTCTGTCGTGTAAGAACTCTTCGTCGAGTTTCATTTTTTCCTATGTTTTCTCGATCTCAAAGAAATGTGCAGAGAGAAAGAGAAAGAGAGAGAGAGAGAGAAACGAACGGGTTTTTGTTTTCCGGCGAGTCAAAGAGATTTCTTCTATATATGGAATGATACCAATGGAGAGTAAAATATATTTAATGTTTTTTAATATTTGTTTCTTCTTTTATTGCGGTGTAGATTTGATCCTGACGATATTTTTAGGATTTGTATTCTTTGAACTTCCAAAAGATTGTTTTTACTTCTTTCTTCTTCTCTGTTGACTAACTTCCAAAACCGTGTTTATCCATCAATGCAAGTGTCAAGTGATACACCAGTCCCATTTTTCAAAATATTCCTTTATTTATTACTTTTAATAACCATTGGAAAAAAATGAAGATTAGCATTGTGTAAAACGGACTTAAACTAATAAAATTAAAATATGAATAAAATACCACAGAAGAAATTTAGGGGTTAATGGAAGAAGAATTTGTGTTGATTCTCAAAATTTTAAGAATTCACTATTATTGGTTCATAGATTCTCGAATTATTGGAAAAATTTTCTTATTATTGATTCTAGAATTCTAACAAAATCTAATGTTATTAAGATAGAATTCTCAAAATATCATGTATATAGATGAGATTTTCAAAATCTATGTAATAAAAAAAAAAAATTAACAAAATAAAATTTATTGACAAATATCCACTCCAGTTTCAAAAATCCAAATTATGTTTTCAATTCAAATTTGTCATATTTTTTTTTTTTCAATTTCAATATTATAATTATTTGTATTGGTGTTTTCATGAAAAAAATCTTATGCATTTTCTTAATATAACAAATTATGTTAAAAACACAAAATTCACAAAAATTATTAATTAAATGAAGACAAAAATAATATAATCACAAATATATTATTCATCATATCATATTAATATAATTATCATATATTATTCTTATTTTTTTTATAAAATAAATATTTTAAACAAAAAAAAACATGTTTTATTGAAAGAAATTAGATTTTGGAAAGTTCTAATTTAACATTAATCATATATTTCCATTAACATTTATCATACATTTCCCGTAACATATATCATACATTTCCATATAAGTCTACGAGAGTTTATAATGTAGAATCCACCAAATTTTAAAAATCTATAATCTTTTACAATTCACAAACTCAACACAAATCAATCTCCATGTACTCAATCTATTATTTTAAGGGATTTGAATTTTTATAGGATTTTATATAATTTTGATGATTTTATGGAAGTTCATATGATTTATTGAAAATCCTTTCAAATTCCACCTAAAACCATGAGATTTGGAAATCTATATTTTTAACTAAAAAATCTCCTCAAATCCTTCAAAATCATTAAAAACCAAATCCACAAATTAGTTTCAATAACACTGGATTTTAAAGTGGATTTTGAAATCATTAATTCAATAACACTGGATGTCATTACATTTTTTAAAAATCATAACATATGATTTGTAAAAAAATTACAAATCCCTTTAAATACAAGTTTGAATACACCCCCCTTAGGTTTATTTTAAATTTTGTTTATTAAAGACCCGTTTCTAATCAAAGGGTATCCATCCCATACGTAATGTCCTCTGCAAAACCAATCAGGTCAATTCGCCGATTAATCTGGCGATAGCAGAGTAAGTTCCGCAACAACCGCTCACGACGCCAATGATTACGATTAAAATACAAATTCCCATCTGAAAAAATCAAAACTCTTTTCAATCACTAATATTCTCTGAATCATGACAATGTCATGAAATTGGAAAAACAAAAAAAAAAAGAAAGAAAGAAAGAAATATTAATATTCTTACTTGAAAGTTAGTCAATCTACCCTTCATAATGCTGATATAACAGAGACACGGGAATATTAACGCCTGAGAAGACAAAAAATCATCAACAACTTGTTTTGATCGTTAATTTTCCGAATTAAGAAGAATTAACAAGATTAATTTGTTTTTGGAGACTTACGATGAGCATTGCGATGAAAGATCCAATCAGAGCCGCCACAGTAGCTGCAAGTTAAGGAAGTTTGGTCAAATGGTATTGTTTTCTAGAGAGGGGTTTCTTGAAATAGAAGTTAGGGTAATGGAGAAGTGAGAGAGAGATTACCAAAGAATGGAACTGTGAGTGCAACAACCAAAGTGGAGAGAACTAATATGGTTCTAAAAAGCATAGAGAAACCTTGGGATCTCATCTTTCTTGACGAAGACGGTATGAGTTCTTCTAGGCTTAGCATGACTGGAGTGATCGTTAAAGCGTATTTTGTCATTGGTGTAACAACCTAATTATAAAATGCCAAAGGAATTAAGAGATATATTATGAAGAAGAATTGAGTTTTTCCATTCGAAGGTTATATCTAACCGCTGTCCAGACTGCGATTTTAGATGAGGTGAAATGTTGAGGCATGTTCAGTGTAAATTGGGATTGAATCGCGTCACCGAACATCGTGTATCCGCAAACTGCTACGGCGATGTAGAATAGTGTGCAAAACGCAAAACTGCATAACGCAACAAACAGATATTTCATGAAATGAGAAGTGATGAAAATTAGACCTAGAGGTTTCTTACATTACAAGCAAATGTTTCTTCACCTGATGAGCAGAACCATAGGAAATTTGGAAGGCTCTTTCATGGATGAGTAAATGTTGGGGAAAACAGAGTGACTCCCAAAACCAAACCCGTAAATTCCGATTGCAACAGGTAAGTTAGTTAAATCAAGAGCTTTTCCGCTTATGTGAAATCCAACCCCGTCGACTGATCCAGCCCAAAAGAGGCAAAGCGCGAGCAAGATTGACGAGAAGACACCTCCCGCTAAAGAAAAAGACATATCCCAAAATATAAGAGATCAAATCTCACAGATAATTATGCTAATTACGAGATGTACCTGAGAGATAGGACAATAAGCTGAGGTCTTTGAGCCAGACAGTCGGAAGAACAATAAGAGTCGTGGTAATGGCGAAAACTTGATTAGCATCTAGAGATAATCCGGTGATATATAAAGAGGTGTTTGGGAACATCCCTGACAGATTATCACTCATCATGATTATGTATTCCACACAAGATGCCTGCAAACAAAACAAAAAAAAAAAATCAAAGTTAGGATCTTACATAATGATATGAAACATGAAACAGAGTTTGGTACTTACGTATAACTCCACGTAGAGAAGTATCTGAAAATATAATTCCAAACCAAAGTTAGGATCACAATTTACACACAGTCAAAGTTAAGACTGATTTGAAAAGTATCTTACAGACACGATGATGCGTCCAGTGGTGCCGAATGCAGCTTGACCAATGTCCGGGTAAGTGTGGATTCCGGGCGAATTCTCGAGACATCTCTTGAGGAGAATACCTGTGTAGAAAGTGATAATGCCGAAGGAGAAGAGTAACAAAAGTCCTAACCATCCTCCTTGTTTCACTGCGTAAGGCATTGTAAGTAAAGCTACTCCACATAAAACATTGATCCCTGGCAACAAAGAGAACGTTAGGAATCTCACATTAGCAAATCTATATATAAAGGATATTCGGTTATAGATGAAATTTTTTTCTTCCAAAAGTTCCACTAAGGATATATTATAGTTTGATGAAAAACCATATTCGAATTATTGCTTATACTAAAATCAATACCACCATATAAGACTTGGTTTCAGTTTGATTAATTTACTAATAAATTGAAAACTCCGAAAACCGACAAAACCTAACAAAAAGTCAGACTGAAACATTTTAAGTTACAATTATTACCGTTAAGAACGGATTGAGAGAATGTGCAACTGCGGTATTCTTGGGGGATTTCAAGATCCCCTGGGACTGATAGCTGGAGATGAGAAGCAACAAATGATTTGATGGATGCTAAAACAGAGTGTTGGGTCTCATCTTTGTCAAGGAGAAGTTGCTGTTTGCTCGGTGAAGAAGTAAATGAACCGAAACCAGAGCCTTGTCGTCTCTGGCGAAATGAAGAGACAAAACTTGTCATAGTCGGAGGTGTAACTCCAGTCAACAAATCCATAGATTGTCTGAAAATATCACCGAGAAAATAAAAAAATTAATAATTTTCTTCAGATATCTTACAAAAACAGAGCAATTTTTTTTTTTTTTTTTTTGACTTACCGGTAACTTCGAGGCCACGGAACTGGAGCGTTATTGGATCCGTTACGAGATAACGGAGTTGACGGGACGGAGCTCTCGGTTTGGCTTTCTTCGTCGTCTTCATCTGTGTGATACAAATCTTCCCTTTCTTCATCGAATGTCTCGTTTTGATTCATCTGCTTTTTATTCTACTCTCTCTCTCTCTCAAAAACCAACACAAAGTCGAAGAAGAAGACTAAAAAGAAGAAGAAGAAATGGGAATTGTGAAGAAACAAATAGAAGACGCAACGAAACGTGTTCTGTTTTTAAGTTCCAAATTATCTTCACGTTTCTTTATCGTTTTTAATTGGAACGTCTCCTTACCTGTGATGCCGTCTCCGGGCTTTTTAATTTCGTTTTTTTCAAATCATAATTAACTATTTTCTCATTATTCCACCAATAAGGTAAATTTAAGAATGTCTCCAGTAAACACCTCACAACAAAATAATTTGGAAAACAAAATTATACAAACGTTTCTGGCGAGGTTATTTAATAAACACAGAAATAAACACGTAATGGAGAATAGGTGTGCGTGCATGTGATGTAAGAAGTCAATGACAGTTGGTCATTAATGGGCCTTTAAATGTTTAGGAAATATAATAAGTATATATCTGTCAGGACTAGGATTTGCCAGCACTAGATTACTATTCGTCTTGGCAATTTTGGTTACAGTGTCTAAGGAGGGGTTATTCGTTTATGGATTTTAACGGATTTGTAAATCCATTCAAAAATCATGTGTTATTCAATTACTGATTTTAAAATCTTTATGAAAATTATGTGTTATTGGTTCTACGATTTGTAAATATTAGTTAAAATCTTATATTATTCGTTTAGTGGTTTGTTTTTGGATTTTAAAATCCACAATTTAAAATAAATGGATTTGCATGGATTTGAAAGTGAAAAATAGAAGGATTCAAATTTGTGGGTAAAACCTGTTATTTCAAAATCCATATGTCTTTAATTTCAAAACCAATACGGATTCTCAAATTTTATATGTATTTATAAATCAATGAACCAATACCGGCCCCTAATTATGCAGCAGTACTAGATCTAAATCTAAATGACTAAAATCTTATGAATTCATTTAACTGAAATCTTAATATAGACATTCTATTTAATCAGACGTAACATTTTTCATTCTTTTGGATGTTTTTAATTCTCTCAAAGAGTTTTTATCAAAAAAGACTAATTAAGAAAACATTAATTTTCGGTTGAACAAAAAAAAAAAAAAAAAAAANCAAACATATTTTATCTACAAAACCAATCAAGCCATTTCACCGATTAATCTGACGATAGCAGAGTAAGTCCCGCAGCAACCACTCACAATGCCGACTATTATGATGAAAATACAAACTCCGATCTGAAACATTTCAATATCAAGCTTAATAATCAGCTTTCCCCCTAAATTCTAAATTAAAATTAAAACAAAAAAATGAAATTTTTGTAGCTTACGTTAGTGTTCTTTAGTCGACCTTTCGAGATTTTGAGATAACAGAGACACGGAAATATAAACGCCTACAAAAAAATAAAGATGAGCAAAACCAAGCTTTAGCTGTTAACAAAAAAAAAAAAAACCAAGCTTTAGTAACTAGATCATTAGTTTTCTAATCAATGGTAATGAGATTAATTTATTCTTGAAGACTTACGATAAGCATTGCGATGAAAGATCCGATCAGGGCGGCAACAGTCGCTGTAAAGATCATTACAATCAACGATTTAGGTCATATGAGAGAAAGAAGTTTCTTGAGCAGGAAGCTAGCTAGGGTGACGAGCAAGAGACATTACCAAAGAATGGAAATGTGAGTGCAACGACCAACGTAGAGAGAACTAATATGGTTCTAAACAGTATAGAGACGCCTTTGGATCTCATCTTTTTGGAAGACGGCAAGAGTTCTTCCAAGCTTAGCACGACTGGAGTAATAGTTAATGCGTATTTCAGCATTGGTATAACAACCTAAAGTGAGAAAACAAAACGAAAAAGAGAATAATTAGGTAAAAAATTTATGAAATCGGAGAGACGTTTTTTAAATAATATAATCTTACTGCTGTCCATATTGCGATTTTAGATGATGTAAATTGTTGAGGCATGTTTAGTGTAAATTGGGACTGAATCGCGTTACCAAATATCGTGTATCCACAAACACCTACACCGATGTAAAACAGTGTGCAGAAACCGAAACTACATAACATAGAGCCAGAAATTTCATGAGATCAGATAACCCTAGAGGTTTCTTGCCATATAAGCAAAGATAAAAGCAGAGTTTTCTAACCTAGTGAGAAGCACTAGAGGAAACTGAGAAGGCTCTTTCATGGATGAGTAAATGTTGGGGAACACGGAGTGACCTGCAAACCCGAACCCGAAAATCCCGACTGCAACAGGTAAATTAGTTAAATCTAGAGCTTGTCCGGTAATGCGAAATCCAAGTCCGTCAACTGATCCAACCCAGAAGAGGCAAAACGCAAGCAAGATGGAAGACAAGACGCCTCCAGCTAAGAGAAATATATGTATTAATTAATTAAAAAGACATTTAATCTCCGAGTTTTACAATATAACTGGTTTAGTCAAAGTGTTTCTTCAATTCAAACCTGATAGATAGGATAGCAAGCTAAGGTCTCTGAGCCAGACTGTGGGAAGGACAATAAGAGTAGTTGCAATGGAGAAAATCTCAGTCGAATCTAAATTAAATCCGGCGATCTTTAAAGAAGTGATAGGGAATAACACCGATAAGTTATCGCTCATCGTAATGATGTATTCCACACAACTTGCCTATAAAGTCAAGAAAATGGCCAATTCATGTTAGTGAAGATCGATATGAAGCATTAATAGAGACTTTTCGTTCGCGCAGATACTTACATTACAACTCCAAGCATAAAAGTATCTGCAAGTTAAGAAAAGACCAAATGTTTCAGTTTCCACAATCAAACCATAATTACGTGATTTGTATGTCTTAGTACTTTACAGGGAGAATGTTAGGAATCTCATATCTATCTTATCACAGATCTCTGGCCGGAATTTTTTTGAAGAATTAGAGAAACTTACAGAGATAAAGACACGACCATATATACCGTACGCTGCCTGTCCAATATCTAGGTAAGTATAGAGTCCAGGAGAACTCTCTAAACATCTCTGCAAGAGGATACCGGTGTAGCAAGTGATGATGCCAAAGCAAAAGAGAACGAAAAGCCCGAGCCATCCTCCTTCTTTCACCGCGTAAGGGATCGTAAGGAGTCCTATTCCGCACAGTATATTTATTCCTACAACATTTAGTATAACGGTTTGACATGAGTACCCTATTTTCTAATTGGTTTTAGATGAAAGTGTATGATTTTTTGACATGGTGTTCATAACCATGTTGTTATGATTCAAGATGAAGATCACCAAAGAGTTAAGATGGTATGTTAGGAATTTCAGAACAAGAATTGTAAAAGATCTAATTTAGTTTACAAGACACATATTCCACTACTTGCTGTGACACTATTTTATTTTTTTTTGGACTGAACTTGCTTTGACATTAAATTACGGTTATTACCATTGAAAACAGATTGAGAGAAGGAGCAACTACGGTTTTCATCGGAAAACGAAAAGTCCGGGACAGATAACTTGAGATGAGATGCAAGGAACGATTTGATTGATATTACTGCAGAGTTATGAACGTCATCTTCTTGGTCAAGAAGCGGTTGTTTGCTTGCGAAGGAAGAAAATGAATCTAAAACAGAGCTTTGTTGCTTCTTGTTGAAGAAAGAGACGAGACTAGTTGTTGTCGGAGGTGTGATTCCGGTCAACATATCCACAGATTTTCTGAAATTTCCACAGATAATAAGGAAAACCTATCAAATCTGTTCGAAGCTTAAGGAAGAAAGTAGTAAATCCGTCTGATCTCTTAAGCTTTAACGACAAAAACGAAACAAAAGTGTTTTGTGATTACCTATAACTCCGTGGCCATTGATCGGAATTTGAGTTGTTTCGGGATAACGGAGACGATGAGGAGGAATCAGCAAAGCTCTCGTCACCTGAAATTTCTGTTTGTCTCTCCTCGTCATCTGTCTGAAACAAAATTTCACTTTTCTGCCCAAGAATTTCGTCTTGGTCCATTTTACTCGAACAGAGCAAGTAGTGTTCTTTAAGCAACAAAAACAGAGCAAGTAGTGAATTTCAAAAAGAAGACAAGAAATGGGAAATAAAAAGAGTAAAAAACGTTGTGTTTTCGGAGTTTCTGTCACGTCTGATTTATATATAGATAGAATATATGTAATTATTTTTTTATATATACAATTATTACTACTTTAAGAAAATGTATTATACAATCTACTATAAATAGAATATGATGATTAATTTGACCTACAAAAAGAAAATAGAAACAAAAGAAAAGAGTATGCTGCTATCTTCATATTTCAAATTTAAATCATGCTGTAGTCGCGAGAATTTCATTATTATACATTATAAAATGAATTTACTGAAGTGACAGCAAACAACCGCTTCTTGACCCAAGAGTCCAAGACGATGATACTTTTCGCTACTAAAGCAAGATGGTTTAGTAATGTTCTTTACAATGCGCATGGAATGCAAGTAACGTTTTCAAACGTTAAAAGGACAACAATAGATTACAAATTTACAAGACAATGAGAAAGTCTGCCTGAATTATTATATCAGTTGAATACAAAATGTTCTAGTCGACGTGACTTTCTCATGGTATTAAAATATTATACTCGGTCAATAAAATAAGTAGACAATTAACAAACAACACAAAATATTAGGAACGTTTCTAGCGCTACCTTGTAAAAAATCATTAAACTAGACATAAACGAATATGTACATGTGATGTCAAATGAGAATGACAGTTGGTCATTATTATTTTCAAATTTTTTCCTTCGCAGTTGGTCACACACACATATAATATTCAGACTATTTTTTTCAACAGCCTAATAGCTAAGAAGTTTTCAATGTCAGGAAAGCAAACTAATTAATTTAGTGATGCTTCGTTGATTTTGGTGGTTGAACACGTCTGTCTATAACTTGGTTACACTACTTATTAACTTGCGCCAAGTCCCGAGGTTCACTGAAACTGGTTTAGAATTGTACAAAAAACATCTGATCTGAGATGTTTGAAACCGGACCGATCTGTAGAAAGATACACAATTTCCAATACAGTATACAATTACAATTTTCACATACTCAGACGATTTCTTACAGAACAAGAAAGCAAAGAAACTTACAAAAAGCAAATCTGTCTCACCAAGCAACCATTGATCATTCCAAGCTATCTTCTCTTACAGAGGTATCGCAGAGAAGAAGAGGAATGAAAATGGAGCTTTTCACATATATGAAGATAGATAGAGACTTATTTATCAATCTGGTTAAGCTTTCCGAGTCCATTGCAGTTAGCGCAAACGATTTGAGGTACATCTTTCCTTGCCGCGTTCGCCCTCAAAGTCGCTCCTCCTTTCCTCACAAATCCTGCTCCGTCACATTCCGGACACCTAAACCACACATTTTTCAGTGATTAATATCGCAATGTAGGATCTATCTTTCGGTTTACCGGTTAACAACATCGGTTAAGAGTTTATCTATGTTTTCAATCTACTCAGGCAAACCAAAATCCATAACAGAGGATTTAGTTTGGTTTACGTAATCCAAATGTTGAACCGGACAAGAAATTCTAAGAACAATTTGCTATTTTGTTTGCAACTAATCAAAGAATCTGAGTCCAATTTGGTTTAACGAGCATCAAAATCGGTTTAATTCAAAAGATAAAGATGAGAGTGGTTTACGTGTCCTTGCGTTTGAAGAGGATCGGAAATGCAGTTCCGACTAGTGCGACGGCGATGGCTCCGCCGATCAAGTAGATTGTTCCGTCAGAAGAGACGTCACCTACGGCGGCGACAACTACGGAGGAAGACGATCTCTTGGTTTTGGGAAGAATCACATTGTTCGGTGATGATGATCCCCACGAAGAAGAAGGTCTAGATTGTTTTAGGAAGTTGGTCGATGACACGAACGTCGTCTGCAATGCCGGTGCGATCGCCATGGTTTAGGGTTTTTAAGTGAGTGATTTCGATTTGGAGCAAGTAATAAGATGTGATCTCTGATATAAGGAAAGCTTTTGAAATTGGATTTGCTTCGTGACGTGTCACTCTCTCGAAATGGATAACGTTTTCAGTTAGATTTTTGGGGTCTTCAGTTTTTCTGTGTGGTGGATAAGGTGGGCCCCTTCGAAAGATATTTCGATTTAACAGTTGGGCTCATTTAAGCCCATTATGAAGTAGGAGAGAATATGAAACTTTCATGGCCCAAGATATTTGTCTCTAGGACACGTCATTGTCTCTTGACTTTTCACAAACTCTTTTCTTTCCGTTGCTTCAATGGCGAAAGACGGACCTAACTGGGATGGACTGCTTAAATGGAGTCTCTCTCACTCCGATGGTACTCGGCCTACTCGCCAACTGAGGTACGAAGTTCATATACTGGAATTTCAGTTATTGGGTTCGTGTAAATTAGGGTTTTTTGGGGATTTATGTGCAAGCTTATAAGTTCTGATTTGATGGATTATAAGTTGTTTTGTTTGGTGAGACAGTGAGGAGGATCGAAAATGGTTTGCAGAGGCTATGCAATCGCAAACCGTAGATGTAGTCAAGCGGATGAAGGAGATTACACAGGTAATGCAGACACCTCAACAAGTTTTGGAGTCTCACCAAGTAACATCTCAAGATATACAAGGTTGAAATATCCAATTCAAAATATTTGTTTTCTTTGAAAATTTGGCTCTTGTTGTTTACTAATTCTTGAGTTATGATGTTTTGGTAGATTTGCTGGATGAGTTGCAGGATCATGTTGAATCCATCGATATGGCTAATGGTGAATCTTTTGACTTTTTTGATATCTGTCTTTTTATTGCTTGGCTTAACATGTATTCCATTGAACGTATGGGCAGATCTTCATTCCATTGGAGGCTTGGTACCTCTTCTGGGCTACCTCAAAAACTCCAATGCTAATATTCGGGCAAAGTCTGCAGATGTCGTAAGCACAATAGTTGAGAACAATCCTAGAAGTCAAGAATCGGTTATGCAAGCCAATGGTTTAGAGTCATTGCTTTTCAACTTTACTTCAGACACCGATATGCATTCTCAAACACAGGCGCTCGGTGCTATATCATGTAAGCTGCTCTGAATCCTAATAAATATAGATGATCAAATGCTTCTTCTCTTTTTAACTTGGTGTATAGTAAAACTGATGAATTATTATGATCTACTTCTTTTTGTTTGGGGTACAGCTTTGATTCGAAATAACAAACCCGGGATCACAGGTTTCCAGATTGCAAATGGTTATACTGGCTTAAGAGATGCTTTGGAATCTGATAGTGTGAGATTTCAAAGGTAAGACTCTGCACTTCTCTCATTTCTCGGATTCCATTGAACTTCGAGAGAACACAAAACTCTAATCTTTGTTCACTTTTGTCATTGCTTTCTTATTCTTCAGGAAAGCTTTAAACTTGTTGCATTATCTTCTACAAGAGAATGACTCAGACCGTGACATTGCTATAGGACTTGGTATTCACCGTTTGATGATGCACCTGGTATCTAGCATTGATGCTGATGTAAGAGAAGGTGCTCTTCGAGGAGTGCTTGAGCTCGCCAAAGCTAGAAAAGACTGTAGTTTTTGTGGTTCTAGCATAGAGAAAGGCGATGAGAACCTGAGACAGATTCTAGAAGACCGAATCAAAGAAATCAGCTTGATGTCACAAGAGGATCTCTCAGCGGCTAAAGAGGAGAGACAGCTCTTGGATTCACTATGGATCAAATTCTATAACGAACCTTCTTCTCTTTGTTCTTCCTTTGTTTGAGAGAATCAATGGATCAAACCGACCCACCAGCTAAAGCTTGCGTCTTTTTTCTTGACACACTAATTAAAGCTTGTATCTATAGACGATATCAATCAGTCTTGAAACAAATTTTGATTGGATTTTGTTTGTGATTCACTAAAACAGAGACCGTACATTACCAAATCAAGCGGCTCCATAATAAATAGACACTGCAAACCTCACTTTGGAGGACAGAAAGTGATAACATAACGAGAAGCCCTACACTTATTCAAACTACTAGAATCATCAAACGCATAACTATAAGCTTTAGGACAAATCGCTTTGAAGAGGTTCGCGAACAGAGTCGGCTTACAAGCCTTAGGATTCGCAAACTCACCGGTGCAACAATACTTGGCCGATTGCATCGCCAAGCAAGCACTTTTACAACCAACCACTTTACCATCTCTCTTAACTTCCAAGGCCGAAGGACAACAAACGTTCAAATTAACTTCACAAGCCGCCACGCCACATCCAACTCCACCACCGATTGGTTTCATCGACACCGGGAGATTGAATCCGTCGACGAGACTTACGTCGTAGAAATGAAGCGGCGAGGAAGATGAGCCTAATGTCATTTCCACGACGGTTGCTGGTGGTACACCACCGGTTCCTTGACAATTGATTGAACCGGCGTTACAATCTCCGGTTTGGCATGAGCCTTTGCCGTTTTGGTTAAAGGTGCAGCCTTGTCGACCCCAAATTCGACCGGACCATTTATCCGGTACGTCAATTATGGTTTCTTCGCCGCTTCCCATGTGAAATCCGCCGTTTCTCGGCGTGATTTGGCCTCCTCCGCCGAGAATTCCCGGCCATATGCTCTCTTGGCAGTTATTCACAAGTATAAGCTGAGCTCCATCTGCAATCAAACAACAAATAAAGATGAAATTTTTAACATTAAAAATGAAAATTTGAAGTGAACCAACTTAAGATATCGTACCAATGAAGGATGATAAGAAGGCTGATGAGATAGTGAGAAAGAGAAGGAAGAGAGTTGCAGAATTGGCCATTGTTCTTTGTTGTGTGAGGATCTTTCACTCTCTAAAGTTTTCTTTTTGTGGTGATTTTTGAAGAGAATATTTAATAGAGGAATGAATATGGAGGACGTCGTGGTAGGGGAAGAAGTGAAAACTTGGGTTGCAAGATTAATCGATGTGGTGAAGTGGATTGCTGTATAGGGAACTGCCAAGTGCTAACCTTTTATAAACTGAGTCTCTTTCATGGGATTAGTGGGAAAGAGGCAGATAGTGAGGCGTGATTGTGAGCCTTCTATAAAGTTATATTTTTACTTTTTCGTTTTAAGAATGGGTTATAGTAGGATTAAAAGAAAAAGAAAAGATTCATATTGGATAAAGATCAACACTCATAGATTAAGGCTTTCATAATTGGTGTTCAAAAAAAAAAAAAAAAAAAAAAAAAC